>OY744549.1:57611405-57638905 GCA_963556195.1 Sepiola atlantica | reverse complement strand
GATACAGGGTGGCACACACGTATGTACGTACACACGGATAACACAAAATCACTCCTGACCTTTCTGAATCTCTGGGTTGCCTTGACTAATGATGCTGAAATTCTACACACTTATAGAACCTATCAAATGAAAATTGTGTGCAAAGTTTTAACTAATTTGATTTATTGGTTTTTGAGTTATGACTGATCAAAGAAATGAGATTTCTAGCATAGGCCGTTTTTGAAGTCTATTAAAGGATAGAGCGCTCTTGCGCCTCCCTTGATTATTATTTCACGTATCCACATAACATTTTATAAGGAGATATACTTTTTTACGTATAAGTTTTCAGTATTTATTTCAACAGTGCTCGATACGTAAGTAGAGCTAGGTAGTAAGCTATGAAAATATATTTATGGTAATTAAGCTACACAGAGGCTCCCGCGTTTCATTATGGGCTATATTTAGTTTAATGTAAAGAGGGTGGAAACCCTTCATTAAATTTCAGATACCTCTGATTTGGGGAAATTTTGACAAATGAATATGAGATATCAATTAATAAATATTCCCTAAAATTTCAGTTTCTTTGTAGTATTTTAAAGGGTTTTTTAGGGGGCATAAGATGGTCAAAAGCTCCCATTTGAGAATTCAAATATTTCAGATTTACATTAAATTTGATCCATAGTCGTTAGACACCAATTAGATCCCCTAAATTTCAGAGTTATGCTTCTAGTATAAACACATGTACAATTTTTAATTTCTACTTTTAAACTAACCTGGGTGTGGCGTAAAAGTTGTTGTCAACAATTGATTAATTAATTTTATCGATGAAATTTTCTCACACATTGTCCTTTTTATCTTTTTTTTTTTAATAAATGCAACAGTTGCCGCATAAATAATAAATATTAATCTCCCTACATATCTTTCTGAGTTATATTGCATGTCAGCCATCCCCTACCTCAAATAATAACCCCAACCCTAACCCTAACCCCGACCCCAACCCTTACCCCGACCCCAACCCCGACCCCACCCCATACCATAAAACCATAACCATAACCATAACCTCGACTCCAACCATAACCCTAAACCCTAACCCTAAACCATAACCCTAACCCCGACTCCAACCCTAACCCTAACCCTAACCCAAACCCTAACCCCAACCATAACCCTAAACCCTAACCCTAAACCATAACCCTAACCCCGACTCCAACACTAACCCTAACCCTAACCCAAACCCTAACCCAAACCCTAACCATAACCCTAACCCTAACCCTAACCATAACCCTTACCTTAACCCTAGTCTTAGCCCTACCACTAACCCTAACCCTAACCCTTAACCCTTAACCCCAACCATAACCCTAAACCCTAACCCTAACCCCGACTCCAACACTAACCCTAACCATAACCCTTACCTTAACCCTAGTCTTAGCCCTACCCCTAACCCTTAACCCTAACCCCGACCCCGACCATAACCCCAACCCCAACCCCAACCCTACTCAAATAATAATCCTCTCTCTACCAGCCTACTTTTACCTGCCAGTATCCTATATCTCTACAAAGCCACCATCCACCCATCCATAGAGCTTCTTCCCATATTACTACAACATGGTCGTCTTCAAGTCCAATGGTAACAAATTCTTGATGAGCCGCCTAAATAATCAAATTCTGCCCAGTTTCACCCATTGTTATTAATCCTCGTGGTGGTGTCTCATCGTCCACATGACAAACTCATTAAATCCTCGAGTGGCCTTTGGGCCTTGATAAGCAATGACCAGTTAATACATTAAAAAAAATCTCAATTAATATCATCGCCAAGCTGAGATTGTCATGGATGTATCTGCACTTGAGGAGACATCGACTGAAATTTCCTGGTCTTTCTCTCTCATTCAATCAAGGGAATAGACTTCAAAAACGACCTATGCTAGAAATCTCATTTATTTGATCAATCATAACTCAAAAACCAATAAACCAAATTAGTTAAAACTTTGCACAAAATTTTCACTTGATAGGTTCTATAAGTGTGTCGAATTGCAGCATCATTAGTCAAGGCAACCCAGAGATCCAGAAAGGTCAGGAGTGATTTTGTGTTATCCGTGTGTACGTACGTACGTATGTGCCACCCTGTATCTCATCAACTATTTGATGGATTCAGCTGATTTTTGGCAGAGATAGAGGTTCTAGGGTCTAGTTGATGGCATTTTAATTTCAGTTTACCATATACCTTAGTTTTCCAGAAAATTCCAAAAAACCTTAAAAATTACCATTGTCTTGAGGCATAGCCTTTACAAAAGTAGTGACATTCCATGAAAAATGCCAGTATACTGAAATCATATGCCCTTAATAGGGTTAAGATGAAAATTCATATACACTAAATGTACAAAAGCAAGGAAATTCCCAAATTTTTACACTTTTATTGTCATTAAGGGTATGACTACATATCAACCAAACCATTTCATTATCACATCACTACAGTATAAATCTCTATGCATGAGCGGATGAAGTGTGTGAGGTGCGCTGAAGAAAAATTCATACCAGTAAAATACATAGCTCTGTTGTGCTTGCATACCCTTAATGACAATAAAAGTGTAAAAGTTTGGGAATTTCCTTGCTTTTGTACATTTAGTGTATATGAATTTTCATCTTAACCCTATTAAGGGCATATGATTTCAGTATACTGGCATTTATCATGGAATTTTTCTTTGAGCTCATACATTAGATCCATTGCTTTTTCTGCTTCCCGTAAAGCCGGTTCTCTCTATCGCTCCAAACACTTACTCACACCTGAGACAAATCTACAAATCTACTATCAGACCCTGTATAGAGTACTGTTGTCATATTTGGGCTGGTGAATCTCTGTCCCATTTGAGGGTTCTTGATAAGGTGCAGAAACGTATCTGTAATTTGATTGGCCCCCCCCCCCACCCTTTCTTTATTTTTATTTACACAGACATTTACAAAATCTGGGACACTGGCATGTCGATGTTATCGATCAACAGCTGTTATAATCTGAGATCTCATCAGGGAGAGTTAAAATCCGATCATATTTGGAAGAAAGTAAATGGAGAAAAAAAGAAAATTAATTTAAAATTAAAATTTGGAAAGTCACGTGGTTGGGACCGTTTAGAATCAAAATAAAAAAATAATAATATAAAAAATAATATAAAATATAAAATAAAATAAAATAAAATAAAAACAAATAAAAAAAAGAAAAAAGAAAGAAAGAAAGAAAGACGAAGAAATATATATATAGAGAAATAATATATATATATATATATATATTTTTTTTGTTTCTTAGATTCTTAGATTTTTAGATTTTTGAATTTTTTAACGGCTTTAATTTTTGAAATGTTAAATTTCTTTCCTTCTTCTTCTCTTTCTCTATCCCTCCACTTCATTCTCTCCAAATATGATCTGAGGTTAAGATCGGATTCTAACTCTGCCTGATGAGATCTCAGTTTATAGTAACTGTTGATCGATAACATCGACATGCCAGTGTCGCAGATTTTGTACATGTCTGTGTAAATAAAATTATCATATATATATATATATATATATATATATATATATATATATATATATATATATATATATATAGATAGATAGATTTCTTCTATGTACCCTCTCTCACAGACGTGATGTTGCTAGTCTCAGTCTTTTCTATAAATACTATTATGGCATGTGTTCTTCAGAATTATGTGATCTATTCCCTGCTTCATTTGTTCCAGCTCGTTTGACTCGTTGGTCTAGTGGTCTTCATCAATCCGCTGTTTTGATACTTGATTGTAATACAGCTTCCTATTCCAGTAACAAATTCTTGTTAAGCTGTCCTCTGAAATAATCAAATTCTGCCCAATTTCAACCATTGTTACCAATCCTCAAGGCGTTGCCTCACCGTGCACCTTATAAACTCATTAACCCTTATCCTCGGGTGGCTTTTCGGCCTTGATAAGCGGGTACTCGTTAGTACATTAAAAAATGACAATTTATATCATCTCCAAGAACCTGCCGTTGGTCTAGTGGTCTCCATCAATCCGCTGTTTTCATACCTCATTGTAATACAGCTTCCTATTCCAGTAGCTCCTTTCCATTCCTATTTTTTAAATTTCACAAAAATCGTGGGTGTCTGAATTTTCTACGAATCTCTCCCCGTCCCTCTTTGCCATCTTTACATAAAACTAAATTAAACTAAATATAGCCCACATTACGACCCTCTACACCTAGCAGCTGTGTTCCAAAATTCATAATGATCGGTTAATTAGTTTCAGCTAATTAGTTTGGCCCATAGTTTCAGCTAACTTGATTGCCCCTACCCTTTCTTCTTCTCTTCATTCCCTCCCTCACAGACGTGATGTTGCTAGTCTCAGTCTTTTCTGTAAATACTATTATGGCATGTGTTCTTCAGAATTATGTGATCTATTCCCTGCTTCTTTTGTTGCAGCTTGTTCGATTCGTTGATCTAGTGGTCTTCATCAATTCTCTGTTTTGATACCTCATTGTAATACAGCTTCCTATTCCAGTAGCTTATTTCTAAGAACTGCAGGCGTGTGGAACTCTCTTCCTGCTGACTGTTTTTCTCCTACCTATAACCATGGTCTTTTCAAGACTAAGGCCAATAGGCATCTTCTGTCTTTGGTAATGCTCTGCTAGTTACCTATAACCATATTAGTCGCAAGATAAACTAATTTGCATATTGGTTTTAAAAAAGGACATTTTATTAATTAACTATTATTTTATCGTTTTTTTTTTAAATTTAATGATTAATATAATATGATATAGTTCTTATCTTCGGGTAGCCAGTAGCTTCTTTCCAAGAACTGCAGGCTTGTGGAACTCTCTTCCTGCTGACTGTTTTCCCACCTACCTATAACTTTGGTCTTTTCAAGACTAAGGCCAATAGGCATCTGCTGTCTTTGCGATAAACATCTTTCGTTCTTGTTAGCTTCTTGCATCAAGTGGCTTCATGCCTTGTCTAGAGCGATTTCCATGAAATTTTCTTCTTTTTTTCTTCTTAAACCTGCCGACCTTATCCTATATTGTTTCTTTTACAGGTTCGGGTCAAAGGTGAGAGGCAAAAGGTCAGGGATCATTTTCAATGACCAAATGGACGATTTCTCCACCCCCAACACCACAAACAGTTTTGGAATTCCGGCATCCCCGGCCAATTTCATCAAGCCAGGAAAACGGCCCATGTCTTCGATGTCTCCCTCCGTCTTGGTCAATGACAAGGACGGCGTTGTCAAAATGGTGATCGGAGCCTCGGGAGGAAGCCACATTACAACATCAGTAGCTTACGTAAGTTGTTTTTTTACTAATTTTTGTTTGATTTTTTGCGGTGAGGAAATGACACCATGGTTGAGGAGTTATTACCTTCGTCAAGGAGGTTATGTTTTCGGTCGAGTTTGTTTGTCGGATTTTGTACCGCGTAGCGTCCATATCGCTTGACCAATCGTCACGAAACTTGGTCAAACTATCGGTCAAGGTCTAACTTAGAACTGATTTAACTTTGGGATCTCTAGGTCAAAGGTCAAGGTCAAGGCAACGGAAAAGGTTAAAGTCACATGTTGGGCGATAACTTCGGTACTGCTCATGATATAGACTCACTACTCGGCCCATATCGCAGCCAATGAAGTCTTGCATTATATATTATCTTGAAACTGACTCTGAAAACTTCGATTAAGCTCGAATCCTAATGTAACAATGTACCATTTTTCCTACTATTAACAAACGATTAAAATGGCTGACTTATTTGCGATATCGTGACACTTTATAATTCGATAGTACTTTCGAAGTCTTTAAGCTAAATATGGAATAATAATAAATCAAAATTGGCTTGTCAGAAGTAAAGTTTGATTTTTTATTTATTTATTTTTTTACATTTAAAAAAAAATTTTTTTTTAATTTTATCTTTTTTTTAAATTTATTTTTTTAAATTTATTTTTATTTTTATTTTTTTAATTTATTTATTTTCTTATTTATTTTGTTAAATTTATTTTTCTAAATTTATTTTTTATTTATTTATTTAAAAAAAATTTTTTTTTTAATTTGTTTTTTTTATTTATTTTATTTTTATATGGAAGTCGCTCTAGACAAGGCATGAAGCCACTTGATGTGAGAAGCTAAAAAAAAAACTACTTCAAGGTCAAAAACTAGCCAACGATAAGTGTTAGATCGATAGATTCCGATCCAGAAAACAGCAATTCTTCCCACTTTGTCAGAAACATCGTTCATGGAATGTGAGGACTAAAGGACAAAATAAGGGAAGCGAGAGTTACGAGGCTGTGAGCTTAAATGCTATTTGGGTCTGACTTTGAAAATCCGACAAGATAACTTTATATGTTAGATATATTGTTTTATTTTACTTTATGACATGTCGGAAAATGACACATACTGTTCATCATGGAGACTCACTACTCGGCCCATATTGTAGCCAATGAAGTCCTACATCTTATATTATCTTATAGATCTCACTCTCTTTCATAACAGCAAAATTTCAGTCTGATCACCGCCATTGATTTATTACTTGTTTATAGGACAGACTGAGTTACATCCCCCTGATGTACGTGTTTTTTACTCGAATCAATGGCGGACCCTTAAAAACGATAAGACTGATTTTTTATTTTTTATTAAAATTATACTCGATAATTTTCCCTAATTTTTCGTGTCTGGTGTCTGACTTTTGTCTGATTAGATAAATAGTTTTTGCGTTATCAAAGTTTCCCTGACATAACTTTGGGAATACTTCGTACAATATGGAGAAGTAAGGCCCAGATAAGACTTTGGCCCATACTTACATTGTCAGGCGGAGGTTAGGGTTAGGGTTAGTCAGGCGGACGAAATACAGTCTCACAACTGCTTTATGTTCTTGTTTGTATTGTTTTTCTTCGGACGTGGGTTTTGCTAGATGACTTAAAAACAGGACGCTTCCATTAGGAATTGAACTAACGTGTTTAAGGAAATGTTGTCACGAACAGGAAGTCTCGAGTGAGACGTGGAAAATAGCATTATACAAGAGGAACGATATTAAATGTGGGTTATGTTAGATGGCATAGGGTTAGGAAATTTCCACTAGAGATTTATCAAACGTGTTTAAGAAAAGGATGTAATGTACAGGAAGTCGGGAATGAGACGCAGAAAATACTGTCATGCTAATGTGGGTTATGTTAGATGACGTAAGAATAGGAAATTTCCATCTGAAATTTAGCTAACGTGTTTAAGGAAATGACGTTATGAACAGGAAGTCAGGAGTGATACATGGAAAATAAGATCATGCTACTGGAGCGATATTAAACCGTGGTTATGTTAGATGATGTAAGAATATAAAAATGTCTACCGGAAATTTATAGCTAACGCTATATAAATCTGTCTTTTTTTTTCTTTTTTTTTTTAACATAGTTCACCCCAAACAAGGCAGGCTGCCACTGTAGACGTAAGGGGCTACTGAGAAAAAAGAAAAGGGAGACAGTTGAGGGGAGGGTGGGGGGTCAACCTAAATTGGGATCTGCGCAGCGAGATGTCTGTTTACATTAATTTTAAATTTCTGCATGTCAGTACTGTCGGGGAAACAGGGGGCAGTGAGGGAGTTCCAGAGGCCAGCAGCACGAGGAAAGAAGCTATTTGAGTAGAAAGCTCTCCGGCATCTGGGGACCTCCACAGTGAATGGATGGGATTGACTAATTGACGTAAAACCGAAAAGTCACCATGCCCCACTAAAAAAAAAATAGTTATGGGTTGGTTTTCAAAAACTAATATACCTAAAACTTAGAAAATTGAAACCTTCTTTATTTTACACTCCGTCCTTAAAACCTTACATGTAACATTGAAGTGCTGCACGCATATTCGATGTCCGGTCATCCAATTTACAAGGACTCCCAGTTAAAAAGTAATTGTGAAAAGGGGTGCATGATAAACAATAAATGTGATATAATGAACAGCGGTTGTAAAGATAACAACAATTTATTGAGAGAAAAAGAAGAGAAGAGATATGTTGAGAAAATGTTGTTAGCAGGTACGTGCATAGTTCATGAAAAAAATGGTGGTATGTGTATCGGAAAGTGTTCATGGGTTTGCTTCGCATCAGTGTAATTTGCTGGCAGAAATGTGTGCTGCTTGCTTGTCGGGAGTTGTGGTCCGAAAAAAAAAATTATTGCAATTAAAATTATAATCCATTGATTAAGAACGCTTCAACATTAGTTTTAAAAATGTGTATATAATTGGCATTATATTTTTGTTTATTAAAACTTAGGTTTAGTTATTTCATGTTTAACCTATTAGAAAATATATTAGCGGAATCCAGAGGGCTTAAAGCGATGACCAGTTATAATAAGTAATTAATAATTGACCAGTTATAATAAGTAATTAATAATTGACCAGTTATAATAAGTAATTAATAATTGACCAGTTATAATAAGTAATTAATAATTGAAAAAAAAAACGTGGCTGATGAAACAACAGCGGTTGTAAAAATAACAACAATTTATTGAGAGAAAAAGAAAAGAGATGTGTTGGGAAAGTGTTGTTAGCTGATACGGGCATAGTTTATTAAAGGAAATGTGATAGATGTGTTGGAAAGTATTATTTACCTCCTCTTCAGGAGGTTAGGCACAAGGCCAGTTTTTTCTTACTCCCACAAGGTAAGATGTGACCCAAGGTCGGGTTGGGAAAGTGGGGCTTGAAAAGCCAGCGCTCGAGAAGGTGAGCACTCTGGCCATTAAAAATTGCCTGTGCAGCCCCGCCGGCATTCTTCGGTAGGGGCGCCTCAGGCAGTAAGCAATAAACTTACTCCTCCCCAAAGAGGGGAGACAAAGCCTGGGAGGGTGGACTTCCTAGAACTGCACAGGACAGACCCACAGACCGGTGGAATCAAGCCCCGAAGGACAAGACGACACCGGTCTATAGGGTGCAGTATCCATCGGAACAGATACTACACTTTCTGGAAAGTGTTCATAGACTTGTATTGCGTCAGTGCGTGTTTCACTCACTCACTCGCTATCAAGGTTTATCGTCTATTTTCCATTTGACAAGGGGTTCGACGCTGCCTCACTGTCCTTATGCTAAGTCTCTAGTGATCACGATTGTAGGGATTGACTGTGTCCATTTGCCACTGTTTAAGGTCTTGCCTATGTTCAGCATGTCATAATCTTTAAAAAATTATATATATAATTTCGAAAAGGCTAATGGTTTCTTTCTGTGTCTTCTTAGAGCACTCGGCTTCTGTTTTGCGGTCTAGTCTTAGGTCTCTGCAAGTGCTAATATACTCCTTTCTTTCTTTCTTTATTTTTCTTTCTTTCTCTTTTTCTTTCTCTTTTTCTTTCTTTCTCTCTCTTTCTTTCTCTCTTTCTTTCTTTCTGTCTCTCTCTTTTTCTTTCTCTCTCTCTTTCTTTCTTTTTCTCTCTCTCTCTCTTTCTGTCTCTCTCTTTTTATTTCTCTCTCTCTTTCTTTCTCTCTCTCTCTCTCTCTTTCTTTCTCTCTCTTTCTCTCTCTCTTTCTTTCTCTCTCTCTTTCTTTCTCTCTCTCTCTCTCTTTTTCTTTCTCTCTCTCTCTCTCTTCCTCTTTTTCTTTCTCTCTCATTCTCTCTCTTTCTTTCTCTCTCTTTCTTTTTCTGCCTCTCTCTTTCTCTTTCTCTCTCTCTCTTCTTTCTTTCTCTCTCTCTTTCTTTCTCTCTCTTTCTTTTTCTGCCTCTCTCTTTCTCTTTTTCTTTCTCTCTCATTCTCTCTTTCTCTCTTTCTTTCTCTCTCTTTCTTTTTCTGCCTCTCTCTTTCTCTTTCTTTCTCTCTCTCTTTCTTTTTCTGCCTCTCTCTTTCTCTTTCTTTCCCTCTCTCTTCTTTTTCTGCCTCTCTCTTTCTCTTTCTCGATTATGAGTGAACCCTCTGGCCCCCTATGGTTAAGAAATTGGTTAAGTTGAGAAATTCATTTTGATTTTAGATTTTGTGGCCATTGACCACCTACATCATCGTATTGTGAATGTTTTGTTATAAATATCACACACTATCCAGGTTTATCGGCTAAGTTCCCTTTGACAAGAGGTTCAACGTTGTCTGGCTGTCCTTATGCTAAGTCTCCAATGCTCACGATTGTGGGGATTGACTGTGTCAATTTGCCACTGTTTAAGGTCTTGCCTGATGGTTTCTTTTTATGTCTTCTTAGGGTCCCGGCTTTCTTTTTGCCATCCAGCCTTAGGTCTCCGCATGTGCTGATGTACCCCTTGCTTCTTTCAACATGCCCGAACCAGCGAAGACGGTTTGCTCTTATTGGGGATGGCCAATTTCTCAAGTAGAGTGTCTGCCCTAATGTTCTTGATCTGGTCTGACTTCACGTTGCATATCAACCTAGTCATTTCACTGTCATTTCTCTAGAGCTTAACCCTGGTAAAAATTGGAATAGCTCAGAGATAATTGGGATGTTTGCTGGTAAAAGTGTGTGTGTGCGTGTGTATTAGCAGAAGTAGTTTTAGCTGTTTTCTTGTTAGAAGTTGTTATCCATTTCTCAAAGCGATGGATTAGAGTTAGGGTTAGGGTTAGAGTTATATTAGACGTGTTATGTTAGATGACGTCAGAATAGGAATATTTCTAGCTTATTTCACGCCCCATCCTAAAACCTAATACATAGCGTGTGAGCGGCAGCACAGGTGTCCGATAATCAATAATCCAATGTAACACGACTCCCAGATAACAAGTAATTAATAATCGGAAAAGTAATAATTGTGAAAAGGCGTGCATGATTAACCAACAGATGAAATACGACAAACAATTTATTGAGAGAAAGAAAAGAGATGTGTTGGGAAAGTGCTGTTAGCAGGTGCGTGTGTAGTTTCTTAGGTGTTAGATGTGTTGGAAAGTGTTCATAGACTTGTTTGTTGGGAGGTTAGGTGGTAGGGTTAGGGATTAGAGTTAGGTGGTAGGGTAAGGGTTAGGGTTAGGTGGTAGGGTTAGGTGGTAGGGTTAGGATTAGGTGGTAGGGTTAGGGTAAAGGTTAGGTGTTAGGGTGAGGTGGTAGGGTTAGGGTTAGGTGGTAGGGTTAAGGGTTAGGTGGTAGGGTTAAGGGTAAGGTGGTAGGGTTAGATGGTAGGGTTAGGATTAGGTGGTAGGGTATGGTGGTTAGGGTTAGGTGGTAGGGTTAGGGTTAGGTGGTAGGGTTAGGTGGTAGGGTTAGGTGGTAGGGTTAGGATTAGGTGGTAGGGTTAGGATTAGGTGGTAGGGTTAGGTGGTAGGGTTAGGTGGTAGGGTTAGGTGGTAGGGTTAGGTGGTAGGGTTAGGATTAGGTGGTAGGGTTAGGTGGTAGGGTTAGGTGGTAGGGTAAGGATTAGGTGGTAGGGTTAGGGTTAGGTGGTAGGGTTAGGATTAGGTGGTAGGGTTAGGTGGCAGGGTTAGGTTGTAGGGTTAGGATTAGGTGGTATGGTTAGGTGGTAGGGTTAGGATTAGGTGGTAGGATTAGGTGGTAGGGTTAGGTGGTAGGGTTAGGTTGTAGGGTTAGGATTAGGTGGTAGGGTTAGGTGGTAGGGTTAGGTGGAAGGGTTAGGTGGTAGGGTTAGGGTTAGGTGGTAGGGTTAGGATTAGGTGGTAGGATTAGGTGGTAGGGTTAGGTGGTAGGGTTAGGATTATGTGGTAGGGTTAGGGTTAGGTGGTAGGGTTAGGGTTAGGTGGTAGGGTTAGGTGGTAGGGTTAGGATTAGGTGGTAGGGTTAGGTGGTAGGGTTAGGTGGTAGGGTAAGGATTAGGTGGTAGGGTTAGGGTTAGGTGGTAGGGTTAGGATTAGGTGGTAGGGTTAGGTTGTAGGGTTAGGTTGTAGGGTTAGGATTAGGTGGTAGGGTTAGGTGGTAGGGTTAGGATTAGGTGGTAGGGTAGGTGGTAGGGTTAGGGTTAGGTGGTAGGGTTAGGATTAGGTGGTAGGATTAGGTGGTAGGATTAGGTGGTAGGGTTAGGTGGTAGGGTTAGGATTATGTGGTAGGGTTAGGGTTAGGTGGTAGGGTTAGGGTTAGGTGGTAGGGTTAGGTGGTAGGGTTAGGTGGTAGGGTTAGGTGGTAGGGTTAGGTGGTAGGGTTAGGGTTAGGTGGTAGGGTTAGGTGGTAGGGTTAGGATTAGGTGGTAGGGTTAGGTGTTAGGGTTAGGTGGTAGGGTTAGGTGTTAGGGTTAGGTGTTAGGATTAGGTGGTAGGGTTAGGGTTATGATGATTTCTGTTGTCAGAGTCTGTCTGGTCACGTGAAAAATCCACTTAATAGCGAAATTACTGTATTTGGAGAAGATTCGATGGGTGTAACACAAATTAAGCAATGGTTCAACCAATTCAGAAATGATCGCACATCAGCGGAGAGTGACCAGCGTACTGGCAGGCCCCAAACTGCTCGAAGTGCAGTTTTTGTTTAGAGGGTGCGAAAAAAAGAGATGATGCATAACGCGACAGCGGAGATAAACACCATTCCGAAAGAAGACTTCCAGACGTGTTTCCGGCAGTGGATGGATCGGTGGGCTAAGTGTGTGCAAACACAAGGGGCCTACTTTGAAGGGGATTACGGTCCCAACCCCGTCACGTATTTGAAATATTTTTTTCTGGCCTAAAGTCGGATGCGTTTTGGACACTCCTCATATGTTGTTGTCTGTCTCTCTTTCTTGTGAGCCAGGGTTAGGGTTAGGGTTAGGGTTTAGGGTTGTGGTTAGGGTTAGGGTTGGGGTTAGGGTTAGGGTTTGGGTTGGGGTTAGGGTTGGGGTTAGGGGTTGGGTTAGGGTTGTGGTTGGGTTAGGGTTTAGGGTTAGGGTTTAGGGTTAGGGTTAAGGTTAAGGTTAAGGTTGAGGTTAGGGTTAGCTGTTATTTGAATATTTTTCTCTCGAGTCGGCTCGTGCACTTGACTACGAATAGTTATTTTTATTTAACCAAGTTGACTAGATAAATACTTTTCTTAAAAACAGTGTTTGTAATCACCATGTCAAGACCAAATTTCCAACCGGAGATGGGGGGGGGGGGGGATCACACCCGATATCAAATTCTAAAATCAAGAAACATAACCCTTATCTGACATGACTTAATGAATTTAGCTTTAAAATGGTACCAGTTTTTTTTAACTTTTTTTTTGAACACTCTGTATAAAGCGCTTGTGAGTCCTCATATTGAATATGCTAATCAAGTTGGGGCACCATATAAAAAGAAACACATTGAAATGATAGAAAATGTACAAAGGCGAGCTAAGTTTTTGTTCCAGGACTGTACGATCAGAGTTATAAAGAAAGGTTGAAAGCTCTGAAATTGCCAAGTTTGGCTTATAGAAGAATATGTGGAGACATGATTGAGTGCTATAAATTGCTCTCTGGAAAATATGATTTCAATGCAGATAAATTATTGACTAGAAAAAATACAAGAGTGGGAAACAGGGGACACAGTCAGAGGCTTTACAAGAAACAGGCACGTTTGAACCTGAAAAAATATTAATTCAGCCATCGCTGTGTTGATTTGTGGAATAGATTGCCATCAAGTGTAATTGAAGCCGAAACTGTAAAGATATTTGAGAAGCTGTTGGATAAGTTCTGGATTGACCAAGAAATCAAATTCAACTATAAGGCTGCTGTCGTCACTGGACGCATACAAAGATGAAGACAAGGAGCTGGTGCCATAGGACGACTCATGTCCTTCTACCAGAAGTCATCTATGTTTCTATGTATGTGTAAAGTAATCTCCTAGACCAATGAATGAATTTGGGAATAAAACTTGTACTCGCCCTCAAAATACTTTTAAAATAAGTTAACTAGAGAAAAGTATTGAATTTAGCTTTAAAATGGTACGTACCAGTTTCATCTTGCTACCATTCATAGTCCAGCAGATATGAGAAGTTGAAATGTGCCCAAGAGTTTTTGAACACCCTATCGATTACATCATAAATCTTGCCTTTAATATCTGTAGAGAACAAGGGAACTAATCCACTGAGTATATTCAAAACTAGGATGAGTTATCTCCCTTCCATTTGGTCTCTTACTCATCTCATGTAACCATGTACAATGCTTTTTTGAAAGCTTGGCAATATTGTTTAGTATACATATTTATATATATATATATATATATATTTTTTTTTTTTTAATTATTTTATTTTTGTATTTAAGTTTTTTTTTGTTTTTTTTTGTTTTTTTGTATTTTTTTTTTGTATTTAAGTTTTTTTTTTGTTTTTTTTCTTAAAGTTATTTCTTTTTTTTTTTTTCTTAAAGTTCTTTTCTTTTTTTTTCTTAAAGTTCTTTTTTTTTTTTTTCTTAAAGTTATTTCTTTTTTTTTTTTTCTTAAAGTTATTTATTATTTTTTTTCTTAAAGTTATTTCTTTTTTTTTTTTTGTTTATTTATCTGGAACCGTAAGTCCGAAAAAAAAAAATTGTTATCTTTTAGTTGTGGAGAGTCAAATAAGGAGGAGAGAACTCTAGTTTCAAGTTTCAACCACGATTTATCTGAAGATGGATTTTACTATTGTAATTAATAAAAAATGAAAAATAAAATGAAAATTGAAATGATTTTGAAAAATATGATGATTTTGAAAAATTAAAATGATTTATTAAAATAAATGATTTTGAAATAAATGACAGTTGATGATTTTGAAAAATAAAATGATTTATTAAAATAAATTATCAAAGAAGAAGGAAAAAAACATGAAACACGGGAATTAAAGTTTTTGTAAATAAATGACAGTTTTACACCGGGTAAAATTCGGCAATTTGTTGGAAAACAGTTCCCAGTGCAGTGTCCTTTCGGAATTTTTGTTTCCACATGAATTCGGCGAGGTACGATTCCACCATTTGAAGTCGCATGTCATGGCCACAGATGCAGGTTTCCGCGCTTGAAATTAATCTGTGCGATTGCAAGAAGTCTATTAGTTTGCCATTATCTCTGGTTAAATATAAAATATCTTGCAAGAAGTCTTTTAGTTTGGCATTATCTCTGGTTAAATACAAAATATCTTGCAAGTTCAGAGTGTTAAAATCTATGGCCGGGCCGGAAGTTATTGTTTATGGCGGGAGATTCGAAGGAAGAACAAAGGATTAAGGATTATGGATATTAACCACAGTGGCGAAGGATGCCGGACAAATGGTTTTGCGATAATGAATCTCCCGACCATAGGCAGTGTGATAGATGCCTTTATAACTGCATGTCATCACACCGCTTTGAAACTCCACCGGACCACGTGTAGATTAAATAAAGAGATTTAAGACAAACAAAGAAGAAAGGAAGAAAACATTATTATTTAAAACTTATATTAAAAACGAAAGCGAAGGAAAGATAAAGCTACACAACAACATAGTCATTTTATAAAAGTTAATAAAAAAAAGGAAAACATTTATACTTAACAAAAACGGGTATCTTTTACGACGCTCAGCAGAGTCGCGAACGGGGTTCAAAAAAAGAACGAGAAAGGGTTTAAAAACATAAATTTGCAACAAGTAAAGTGGACCTACGTCGAGAATAGATATTTTTCTACTTACCTATGTATTTTGTTTTTATTTTTACATAGTATAAATGGGTTTTTATTAGATGTAAAAAAAAAAATTCTTGTTTTTTTTAACATCGAATTTGACAACACAGAAAATGGCGCCTGTCCTCTATGTTATTAGATCCCCTCCACTATGCGGCCATCTTGGATTTGTGCGTTTTGCCTGTGCCGAATACTTAAATTTCAAATAAATAGCAATTAAAACGGGTTAAAAAACTTTTTAATAGTTGGAAAAGACACAGGCAAGTTTGAAAATAACTTTTGCAGCCTACAGTTACTTTTATTTGTTGAATATTTGTTTTTTGAGCGTTTTTACTCTGCTGAGCGTCGTAAAAGATTCCCACAAAAACAATTTATTTACTTAACATTTAAAAGAGAGTGTAAGGTCGTAATTGGGGCGTATAAATGCGATGCGTGTTGAAATGTCTTTTGTGGGTAGAATGCAATACGTATGAAGAAATAAGAGTTCGTTTGGATTGAAGATAGATTTCTGAAGTAAAGTGATTACCTTCTTCTCCCCCCCCCTCCCCCCTCCACCTTCTCGGCTGATGCCGTCGGTGGGGGTGGGGGTTGTCGACGAGCGTTCCTTGTGTTCGTCCGTCCAAGAACGCTGCAGGCAAAAAGAGAGGGAGAAAAGGAACGCGTGTTCTTTTATTGACCCCCAAATCACGCGTGGTCAAGTTGGCCGGAATCTTTCGGCAAACGTGAATCTGCGTGACCTCGTAGGTTCCCTACTTCGGAGACGAAGAAGGGTTAAGTAAACAAAGAAAGAAATCCATTTTCAGATAAATCGTGGTTTTTCAGATAGAAACTTGAAATTAGAGTTCTCTCCCCCTTATTTGACTCTCCACAACTAAAAGATAAAAAAAAGCACCATTTATCTTTTTATTATTATTTTTTTTTTAGTCAATTAGTTTTTGTCACCGACTTAAGGATTTCAAACAACAGTCCATATTTTCTTTGGAGCAGTTTTAAAAATAAAGTTAAAAATTTTTTTTTGTTTAGAAATGGCTAAACTCATTAAATGGCTAATTTGAATTAGTATGGAAGCGACCCCATCATCACATCCATCAAGTCATCCATGATACAGACAATTGATAGAGACAATGAATAGTTTTCTCTGGCGCGATCAATATGTTCGATGCTTGTACAGAGACGAGTCCGTATTAAATTATGAATACCACACAAAAAAAAACAGTATTATATACTTACGCAGCAGATTAAAATAAATATCCTATCTAAAAAGTAGGGAAAATTATCGAGTAGAATTTTAATTAAAATTTTTTTTTTAATGGAAATCGCTCCAGACAAGGCATGAAGCCACTTGATGTAAGAGCTAACAAGAACGAAATATGATTATCGCAAAGACAGGAGATGCTTTATTGGCCTCAGTCTTGAAAAGACCAAGGTTATAGGTAGGAGGAAAACAGTCAGCAGGAAGAGAGTTCCACAAGCCTTCGGTTCTTGGAAAGAAGCTACTAGAATAGGAAGCGGTATTACAATGGGGTATCAAAACCGCGAATTGATGGAGACCACTAGACCAACGAGTCGAACGAGCTGGAACAAAAGAAGCTGGGATCGTAGTTTTTATTAATTTCGATAAACTTCCTTTCTATAGATGTTTCGAAGTAAAAGACGAAATTTGCATCAGTTTAACTTATGATCGATATCTTGCACGATTTATGATGATGGTGGTGATGATGATGATGATGGTGACGGTGATGATGGTTATGATGATGGTGACGGTGATAGTGATGATGATGGTGACGATGATGATGATGATGAGGAGGAGGAGGATGATGGTGATGAGGATGACGATGATGATGATGATGGTGATGATGATGATGATGATGTTGGTGATGATGATGATGGTGATGATGATGTTGATGACGATGATGGTGATGAGGATGATGATGGTGATGATGATGTTGATGACGATGATGATAATGATGATGATAATGATGATGGTGGTGATAGTGACGGTGATGATGATGATGATGATGATG
The DNA here is from genome assembly GCA_963556195.1 of Sepiola atlantica. Lineage (NCBI taxonomy): Eukaryota > Metazoa > Mollusca > Cephalopoda > Sepiida > Sepiolidae > Sepiola > Sepiola atlantica. The sequence continues at coordinate 57,621,473 of OY744549.1, read as the reverse complement.
ATGGTGATGAGGATGACGATGATGATGAGGGTGATGATGGTGATGATGATGATGAGGGTGATGGTGATGATGATGATGATGATGATGTTGGTGGTGATGATTATGATGATGATAATGATGATGATGGTGGTGATAGTGACGGTGACGATGAGGATGATGATGATGATGAGGAGAAGGATGATGGTGGTGATGAGGATGACGATGACGATGATGATGATGATGATGATGATGATGATGGTGATGGTGATGACGATGATGATTATGATGGTGGTGATAGTGACGGTGATGATGATGATGATGATGATGATGAGGGTGATAGTTATGATGATGATGATGATGATAAATTCTCATGTGATGCAATCAATATCGCACAGATGGACATTTGCCGAATTATGCTATCATTGTTTTACTTGGTCAAATAAATTTGAACGTGTTTAATGTTTTAATTGTCTTTCTTTTCCTTTTGAAAGGTCAGCGCTGAGGCTCTTTGGCTCGGACGAAACATCAAAGACAGCATTGATTATCCACGCCTACATCACCAACTGATCCCGGATCACATCGATGTCGAAAAGGGATTCCCAAAGGTACACACCACTTTCTTTACGATCTGAAAACCTCTTTCCCAATCTTGACCAACTGAAAACCCCCTTTCCCCATCTTGACCAACTGAAACCCCCCTTTCCCCATCTTGACCAACTGAAAACGCCTTTCCCCATCTTGACCAACTGAAACCCCCCTTTCCCCATCTTGACCAACTGAAAACCCCCTTTCCCCATTTTGACCAACTGAAAACCCCCTTTCCCCATCTTGACCAGCTGAAAACCCCTTTCCCCATCTTGACCAACTGAAAACCCCTTTCCCCATTTTGACCAACTGAAAACCCCCTGTCCCCATCTTGACCAACTGAAAACCCCTTTCCCCATTTTGACCAACTGAAAACCCCCTTTCCCCATCTTGACCAGCTGAAAACCCCTTTCCCCATCTTGACCAACTGAAAACCCCCTTTCCCCATCTTGACCAACTGAAAACCCCCTTTCCCCATCTTGACCAGCTGAAAACCCCCTGTCCCCATTTTGACCAACTGAAAACCCCCTGTCCCCATCTTGACCAGCTGAAAACCCCCTTTCCCCATCTTGACCAACTGAAAACCCCCTTTCCCCATCTTGACCATCTGAAAACCCCCTTTCCCCATCTTGACCAACTGAAAACCCCCTTTCCCCATCTTGACCAGCTGAAAACCCCTTTCCCCATTTTGACCAACTGAAACCCCCCTTTCCCCATCTTGACCAACTGAAAACCCCTTTCCCCATTTTGACCAACTGAAAACCCCCTTTCCCCATCTTGACCAGCTGAAAACCCCTTTCCCCATCTTGACCAACTGAAAACCCCTTTCCCCATTTTGACCAACTGAAAACCCCCTGTCCCCATCTTGACCAACTGAAAACCCCTTTCCCCATTTTGACCAACTGAAAACCCCCTTTCCCCATCTTGACCAGCTGAAAACCCCTTTCCCCATCTTGACCAACTGAAAACCCCCTTTCCCCATCTTGACCAACTGAAAACCCCCTTTCCCCATCTTGACCAGCTGAAAACCCCCTTTCCTCATCTTGACCAACTGAAAACCCCTTTCCCCATCTTGACCAACTAAAAACCCCTTTCCCCATTTTGACCAACTGAAAACCCCCTTTCCCCATCTTGACCAGCTGAAAACCCCTTTCCCCATCTTGACCAACTGAAAACCCCCTTTCCCCATCTTGACCAACTGAAAACCCCCTTTCCCCATCTTGACCAACTGAAAACCCCCTTTCCCCATCTTGACCATCTGAAAACCCCTTTTCCCCATCTTGACCATCTGAAAACCCGTTTCCCCATTTTGACCAACTGAAAACCCCCTTTCCCCATCTTGACCAACTGAAACCCCCTTTTCCCTATCTTGACCAACTGAAAACCCCCTTTTCCCCTATCTTGACCAACTGAAAACCCCTTTTCCCCTATCTTGACCAACTGAAAACCCCTTTCCCCATCTTGACCAACTGAAAACCTTTCCCCATCTTGACCAACTGAAAACCCCTTTTCCCCTATCTTGACCAACTGAAAACCCCTTTTCCCCTATCTTGACCAACTGAAAACCCCTTTTCCCCATCTTGACCAACTGAAAACCCTTCCCCATCTTGACCAACTGAAAACCCCTTTTCCCCTATCTTGACCAACTGAAAACCCCTTTTCCCCTATCTTGACCAACTGAAAACCCCTTTTCCCCTATCTTGACCAACTGAAAACCCCTTTTCCCCTATCTTGACCAACTGAAAACCCCTTTTCCCCTATCTTGACCAACTGAAAACCCCTTTTCCCCATCTTGACCAACTGAAAACCCCTTTTCCCCTATCTTGACCAACTGAAAACCCCTTTTCCCCTATCTTGACCAACTGAAAACCCCTTTTCCCCTATCTTGACCAACTGAAAACCCCTTTTCCCCTATCTTGACCAACTGAAAACCCCTTTTCCCCTATCTTGACAACTGAAAACCCCTTTTCCCCTATCTTGACCAACTGAAAACCCCTTTTCCCCTATCTTGACCAACTGAAAACCCCTTTTCCCCTATCTTGACCAACTGAAAACCCCTTTTCCCCATCTTGACCAACTGAAAACCCCTTTTCCCCTATCTTGACCAACTGAAAACCCCTTTTCCCCTATCTTGACCATCTGAAAACCCCTTTTCCCCTATCTTGACCAACTGAAAACCCCTTTTCCCCTATCTTGACAACTGAAAACCCCTTTTCCCCTATCTTGACCAACTGAAAACCCCTTTTCCCCATCTTGACCAACTGAAAACCCCTTTTCCCCTATCTTGACCAACTGAAAACCCCTTTTCCCCTATCTTGACCATCTGAAAACCCCTTTTCCCCATCTTGACCAACTGAAAACCCCTTTTCCCCTATCTTGACCAACTGAAAACCCCTTTTCCCCGTATCTTGACCAACTGAAAACCCCTTTTCCCCTATCTTGACCATCTGAAAACCTGTTTTCCCCATCTTGACCAACTGAAAACCCCTTTTCCCCTATCTTGACCAACTGAAAACCCCTTTTCCCCTATCTTGACCAACTGAAAACCCCTTTTCCCCTATCTTGACCAACTGAAAACCCCTTTTCCCCTATCTTGACCAACTGAAAACCCCTTTTCCCCTATCTTGACAACTGAAAACCCCTTTTCCCCTATCTTGACCAACTGAAAACCCCTTTTCCCCTATCTTGACCATCTGAAAACCCCTTTTCCCCTATCTTGACCAACTGAAAACCCCTTTTCCCCTATCTTGACCAACTGAAAACCCCTTTTCCCCTATCTTGACCAACTGAAAACCCCTTTTCCCATCTTGACCAACTGAAAACCCTTCCCCATCTTGACCAACTGAAAACCCCTTTTCCCATCTTGACCAACTGAAAACCCCTTTTCCCCTATCTTGACCAACTGAAAACCCCTTTTCCCCTATCTTGACCAACTGAAAACCCCTTTTCCCATCTTGACCAACTGAAAACCCCTTTTCCCCTATCTTGACCAACTGAAAACCCCTTTTCCCCTATCTTGACCAACTGAAAACCCCTTTTCCCATCTTGACCAACTGAAAACCCTTCCCCATCTTGACCAACTGAAAACCCCTTTTCCCCTATCTTGACCAACTGAAAACCCCTTTTCCCCTATCTTGACCAACTGAAAACCCCTTTTCCCCTATCTTGACCATCTGAAAACCCCTTTTCCCCTATCTTGACCAACTGAAAACCCCTTTTCCCCTATCTTGACCAACTGAAAACCCCTTTTCCCCTATCTTGACCAACTGAAAACCCCTTTTCCCATCTTGACCAACTGAAAACCCTTCCCCATCTTGACCAACTGAAAACCCCTTTTCCCATCTTGACCAACTGAAAACCCCTTTTCCCCTATCTTGACCAACTGAAAACCCCTTTTCCCCTATCTTGACCAACTGAAAACCCCTTTTCCCATCTTGACCAACTGAAAACCCCTTTTCCCCTATCTTGACCAACTGAAAACCCCTTTTCCCCTATCTTGACCAACTGAAAACCCCTTTTCCCATCTTGACCAACTGAAAACCCTTCCCCATCTTGACCAACTGAAAACCCCTTTTCCCCTATCTTGACCAACTGAAAACCCCTTTTCCCCTATCTTGACCAACTGAAAACCCCTTTTCCCATCTTGACCATCTGAAAACCCCTTTTCCCCATCTTGACCAACTGAAAACCCCTTTTCCCCTATCTTGACCAACTGAAAACCCCTTTTCCCCATCTTGACCAACTGAAAACCCCTTTTCCCCTATCTTGACCAACTGAAAACCCCTTTTCCCCTATCTTGACCAACTGAAAACCCCTTTTCCCCATCTTGACCAACTGAAAACCCCTTTTCCCCTATCTTGACCAACTGAAAACCCCTTTTCCCCTATCTTGACCAACTGAAAACCCCTTTTCCCCTATCTTGACAAACTGAAAACCCCTTTTCCCCTATCTTGACCATCTGAAAACCCCTTTTCCCCATCTTGACCAACTGAAAACCCCTTTTCCCCTATCTTGACCAACTGAAAACCCCTTTTCCCCTATCTTGACCAACTGAAAACCCCTTTTCCCCTATCTTGACCAACTGAAAACCCCTTTTCCCATATTGACTAATTGAAAACCCCTTTTCCCCTATCTTGACCAACTGAAAACCCCTTTTCCCCTATCTTGACCAACTGAAAACCCCTTTTCCCCTATCTTGACCAACTGAAAACCCCTTTTCCCCTATCTTGACCAACTGAAAACCCCTTTTCCCCATCTTGACCAACTGAAAACCCCTTTTCCCCTATCTTGACCAACTGAAAACCCCTTTTCCCCATCTTGACCAACTGAAAACCCCTTTTCCCCTATCTTGACCAACTGAAAACCCCTTTTCCCCTATCTTGACCAACTGAAAACCCCTTTTCCCCTATCTTGACCAACTGAAAACCCCTTTTCCCCTATCTTGACCAACTGAAAACCCCTTTTCCCCATCTTGACCAACTGAAAACCCCTTTTCCCCTATCTTGACCAACTGAAAACCCCTTTTCCCCTATCTTGACCAACTGAAAACCCCTTTTCCCCATCTTGACAAACTGAAAACCCCTTTTCCCCTATCTTGACCAACTGAAAACCCCTTTTCCCCTATCTTGACCAACTGAAAACCCCTTTTCCCCTATCTTGACCAACTGAAAACCCTTTTTCCCCTATCTTGACCATCTGAAAACCCCTTTTCCCCATCTTGACCAACTGAAAACCCCTTTTCCCCTATCTTGACCAACTGAAAACCCCTTTTCCCCTATCTTGACCAACTGAAAACCCCTTTTCCCCTATCTTGACCAACTGAAAACCCCTTTTCCCATCTTGACCAACTGAAAACCCTTCCCCATCTTGACCAACTGAAAACCCCTTTTCCCCTATCTTGACCAACTGAAAACCCCTTTTCCCCTATCTTGACCAACTGAAAACCCCTTTTCCCCTATCTTGACCAACTGAAAACCCCTTTTCCCCTATCTTGACCAACTGAAAACCCCTTTTCCCCTATCTTGACCAACTGAAAACCCCTTTTCCCATCTTGACCAACTGAAAACCCTTCCCCATCTTGACCAACTGAAAACCCCTTTTCCCCTATCTTGACCAACTGAAAACCCCTTTTCCCCTATCTTGACCAACTGAAAACCCCTTTTCCCCTATCTTGACCAACTGAAAACCCCTTTTCCCATCTTGACCATCTGAAAACCCCTTTTCCCCATCTTGACCAACTGAAAACCCCTTTTCCCCATCTTGACCAACTGAAAACCCCTTTCCCCATCTTGAGCAGCTGAAACCCCCTTCCCCATCTTGACCAACTGAAAAAACCCTTTCCCCATTTTGACAAACTGAAAACCCCTTTCCCCATCTTGACCAACTGAAAACCCCCTTTCCCCATCATGACCAGCTGATAACCCCCTTTCCCCATCTTGACCAGCTGAAAACCCCTTTCCCCTATCTTGACCAACTGAAAACCCCTTTTCCCCTATCTTGACCAACTGAAAACCCCCTTTCCCCATTTTGACCAGCTGAAAACCCCTTTCCCCTATTTTGACCATCTGAAAAACCCTTCCCCATCTTGACCATCTGAAAACCCCTTTTCCCCATCTTGACCAACTGAAAACCCCCTTTCCCCATCTTGACCAACTGAAAAACCTTTCCCCATCTTGACCAGCTGAAAACCCCTTTCCCCATCTTGACCATCTGAAACCTCCTTTCCTCATCTTGACCAACTGAAAAACCTTTCCCCATCTTGACCAACTGAAAACCCCTTCCCCATCATGACCAGCTGAAAACCCCTTTCCCCATCTTGACCAACTTAAAACCCCTTTCCCCATCTTGACCAACTGAAAACCCCCTTCCCCATCTTGACCAACTGAAACCCCCCTTTCCCCATCATGACCAGCTGAAAACCCCTGTCCCCATCTTGACCATCTGAAACCCCCCTTTTCTCCATCTTGACCAACTGAAAACCCCTTTCCCCATCTTGAGCAGCATAAACCCCCTTCCCCATCTTGACCAACTGAAAAAACCCTTTCCCCATTTTGACAAACTGAAAACCCCTTTCCCCATCTTGACCAACTGAAAACCCCCTTTCCCCATCATGACCAGCTGATAACCCCCTTTCCCCATCTTGACCATCTGAAAACCCTTCCCCATCTTGACCAGCTGAAAACCCCTTTCCCCTATCTTGACCAACTGAAAACCCCCTTTCCCCATCTTGACCAACTGAAAAACCCCTTTCCCCATCTTGACCAACTGAAAACCCCCTTTCCCCATCTTGACCAACTGAAAACCCCCTTTCCCCATCTTGACCAACTGAAAACCCCCTTTCCCCATCTTGACCAACTGAAGACCCCCTTTCCCCATCTTGACCAACTGAAAAACCCCCTTCCCCATCTTGACCAACTGAAAACCCCCTTCCCCATCTTGACCATCTGAAAACCCTCTTCCCCATCTTGACCAACTGAAAACCCCCTTCCCCATCTTGACCATCTTAAAACCCCCTTCCCCATCTTGACCATCTGAAAACCCCCTTCCCCATCTTGACCAACTGAAAACCCCCTTCCCCATCTTGACCATCTGAAAACCCCCTTCCCCATCTTGACCATCTGAAAACCCCCTTCCCCATCTTGACCAACTGAAAACCCCCTTCCCCATCTTGACCATCTGAAAACCCCCTTCCCCATCTTGACCATCTGAAAACCCCCTTTCCCCATCTTGACCAACTGAAAAACCCCCTTCCCCATCTTGACCATCTGAAAACCCCCTTCCCCATCTTGACCATCTGAAAACCCCCTTCCCCATCTTGACCAACTGAAAAACCCCTTCCCCATCTTGACCAACTGAAAACCCCCTTCCCCATCTTGACCATCTGAAAACCCCCTTCCCCATCTTGACCATCTGAAAACCCCCTTCCCCATCTTGACCAACTGAAAACCCCCTTCCCCATCTTGACCATCTGAAAACCCCCTTCCCCATCTTGACCAACTGAAAACCCCCTTCCCCATCTTGACCATCTGAAAACCCCCTTCCCCATCTTGACCAACTGAAAACCCCCTTCCCCATCTTGACCATCTGAAAACCCCCTTCCCCATCTTGACCATCTGAAAAGACCTTTCCCCATCTTGACCAACTGAGGAGTGACCTTACTATAATAGGGATTTGTTTGTTCTGGTTTACGGCATATCAACCCTGTTTGGGGCTTAACGCTTTATGTACGGCACAATCGCGTTGACAGACCGGTTCTGGTGAGATCATCGAAGTTAAGCGACGTAGAGCCTGGCCAGTACTAGATGGGTGACCATTCGTGATTGCTAGGCGCCGTATTTCGTCTCCCCGTCACTTTATTCGCTGCGCCACAGATCCATGTGAAAAATTCTAGTATTCTTGTTCTAGATATGCATCGTGTCACAAGTCGATCACAATGATCGCAAAACGACATAAATTGCACTTGGAGTTGCTTCCACCACATTCCTATTTTCCAAATCTGATCCGCAAAACACTAAGCCTAACCCTAACCTTAACCCTAACACTAACCCTAACCGTAACCCAAACACTAACAATAACACTAACCCTAACACTAACCCTAACACTAACCCTAACCGTAACCCAAACACTAACAATAACGCTAACCCTAACACTAACCCTAACCCTAACCCCAAACCCCAACCTTAATCTTAACCCTAACCTTAACCTTAACCCTAACCCCTAACCCTAACACTAACCCTAACCACAACCCTAACCCTAATACTAACCCTAACCCCAACCTTAACTCTAACCCCTAACCCTAACCCCAACCTTAACCTTAACCCTAACCCCTAACACTAACTCCTAACACTAACCCTAACCTTAACCTTAACACTAACCCCTAACACTAACCCCTAACCCTAACCTTAACACTAACCCTAACCCCAACCCTAACCCCAACCCTAACCCTAACACTAACCCAAACCTTAACCCTAACACTAACACTAACCCTAACCTTAACACTAACCCTAACCCTAACACTAACCCTAACCTTAACACTAACCGTAACCCTAACATTAACCTTAACCCTAACACTAACCCTAACCCTAACCCTAACACTAACCCTAACCCTAACATAACCCTAACACTAACCTTAACCCTTCGGGGCATGAGATTTGGCTTCAATTAAAAAGTGATATCAGAAACTGAAGCATATTTTGAGGCCAAAGACAAATCATTCGACACAAAGGGCGTCGAATTGGTAGAGAAACATTGGAATCGGTGCATCACCTTAGTAGGAGACTATGTTGATGAATAACGTCGAATTCTGCCTACAAGTGGCTGTTTTATTAGTTAAGCCGATTGAGTGATGTGTTAAAACTCATTATCACTTAGCACTTTATCCGTTGCGCCACGGATCTATGTGGAAAATTCTAGATATGCAATTCTAATATTTTTATTTTATTTACTTTCTTTCACCCCAAACAAGGGGGCACATTGCCACTGAGACGTAAGGGGCTACCGTTAACTAGGGGCCAGATTTATAGGGGGCATCCTAGGTGGGGAGTTGTGCAGTGAGACGTTTGTTCACATTACATTAGGGAAACAGGGAACAGGGCGGGAACTCCAAAGGCTAGCAATTCGAGGAAAGAAGCTATTAGAGTAGAAAGCCTTCAGCATCTAATGATCTCTAACACTGAAGGGGTGGGATTTTGCTGATTGTCGGGTTTGTTGAGGAAATTTACGTTTGAAGGGAGGACTGCGGGGGGGGGGGGGGGACAGGTTCAGCAAGTTCGTCGGAGCACATTCGGTGGAAGTACTTGTAAAACAAACACGGAGATGCAACGTTGCGGGGATGGGACAGGGGATGAGGCTTGGCAGACAGTATGGGACCTATTAGATTAGAGGCCCTTGTTTGGACCCTGTCTAAGAGAGAGAGAGAGAGACTAGCAGTTGGTGGCTTTGTAGAGATATAGGATACTGGCAGGTGTGAGAAGTTTTCTAGCACGGTAAAGGGAGCCCACCTTCTTTGCAGCAGCCTTGGCAATGTCTTCAATGTATTTGTTCAGGTGTGAGAAGTATTTTTATCTTTTAGCAGTGATAAAAAATGGACTCAAGCTAAAGAGGGATGAATAAAGACCTGCCCAGTCAATTTCTTAAAGCTGTCCAACACATGCCAGCATGTAAAACAGACGTTATTATTATTATTATTATTATTATTATTATTATTATTATTATTATTATTATTATTGTTGTGAAGTTGTCCAACAGTAAATAATAAATAAAGGAAGTCAAGTCGAGGGTTGGTTTAACAAGTGTATTAACAAAGTAAGAAAGTGACTAGCACTTGGCTAGACAGTTACAAGACTGTGCTTTGTCTTCTCTGTGTCTCTGGTGACTCGCACTATTTATAGTGACAACCGGTGCAGTTTCTCCTGTGTAAGAACGGCCGGTGTAACAATTATTATTATCATTATTATCATTATTATCATTTACTCACTAGGAGTTATCACACTGGTCATCGTCAGT
>OY744549.1:57576405-57608905 GCA_963556195.1 Sepiola atlantica | reverse complement strand
GGTGGTGATGATGGTGGTGGTGGTGGTGATGATGATGGTGGTGGTGGTGGTGGTGGTGATGATGGTGGTGGTGGTTGTGGTGGTGATGATGATGATGGTGGTGGTGGTGGTGGTGGTGGTGATGATGATGGTGATGATGACGATGATGATGATGATGATTAACTTGCCACGTTTATTATATCTTTCGCAGGAGATTGTTAAAGGACTCAAAGCAAGGGGACATAAGATTGTGGATGTCAAGATTGCCGGTTCCAGAGTTCAGGGAATTTTACGAAATTCGGACTTAATCTACGCAAACGCAGACTATCGGAAGGCTGGCACTGTATCCGGATGGTAGTCTCCGGTGCATCATTTTTTTCCAAATGACGTATGCGTTGAGAATCTTTCATCCAAAATGCTTGGGACCGGTTCGCTTTCATTTGCATATCAACCCTTTTTGATTTGACGGCAGATCAACCCTTTTTGATTTGACGGCATATCAACCCTCTTTGATTTGACGGCAGATCAACCCTTTTTGATTTGACGACATATTAACCCTTTTTGATTTGATGACATATTAACCCTTTTTGATTTGACGACATATCAACCCTTTTTGATTTGATGACATATCAACCCTCTTTGATTTGATAACATATCAACCCTTTTTGATTTGATGACATATCAACCCTTTTTGATTTGACGGCATATCAACCCTTTTTTGATTTGACGACATATTAACCCTTTTTGATTTGACGACATATCAACCCTTTTTGATTTGACGACATATCAACCCTTTTTGATTTGACGGCATATCAACCCTTTTTTGATTTGACGACATATTAACCCTTTTTGATTTGATAACATATCAACCCTTTTTGATTTGACGACATATCAACCCTTTTTGATTTGACGACATATCAACCCTTTTTGATTTGACGACATATCAACCCTTTTTGATTTGATGACATATCAACCCTCTTTGATTTGATAACATATCAACCCTTTTTGATTTGATGACATATCAACCCTTTTTGATTTGACGGCATATCAACCCTTTTTTGATTTGACGACATATTAACCCTTTTTGATTTGATGACATATCAACCCTCTTTGATTTGATAACATATCAACCCTTTTTGATTTGACGACATATCAACCCTTTTTGATTTGACAACAGAGCAACCCTTTTTGATTTGATGACAGAGCAACCCTTTTTGATTTGACGACATATCAACCCTCTTTGATTTGACGGCAGATCAACCCTCTTTGATTTGACGGCATATCAACCCTCTTTGATTTGACGGCAGATCAACCCTTTCTGATTTGACGGCATATCAACCCTTTTTGATTTATCTAATGCCGAAACATCATGCTTATAAACGATTCATTGTATGCTGTTAATTGAACATAGGTTGCTATGAGATCTTCGGACACAGAAGGTTTTCAGTTTTCAGCATTTCGGATGAAAGGATTCTCAATCAAGAGTGTATTTTTGTATACTTTTTATTTTTATTTTCAAATATAAATAAAATTTGTTTTCCTAAAATGTTTCGTTGCCATCTTTACATATATTATTTGTCGCACTGACATTGATATTAAAACGCCAGTTTTCTATTTGACTATATACTCAGCCGTGGATATGTGAGCGACTTCAAAAAAGGATAACTAATTTGCATATTCGTTTACAAAACGAACTCTCATTAATTCACTATTCATGTTTTCTGCTTTCTTATTGGATGATTGGTTTCATTTAACTATGACGCACAATTTTATTTAAATTCTGTATAATTGCGTAGCATTTGGTGTGAAAATGTTCTAGCACACACACACACACACACGTGTGTATACACATGTGTATACAGGGTGTTACGTAGCCCTCCGTAAAGGAGCGCGCTCCAGGAGCACGCTCCTTTTTGCTGGAGTGAAGGAGAGGAGGGCTCATTTTATATTCAGCGGGAATGGAGCGGGAGCAACTCCATTTGGGACTAAAGAGCAGTGATTTTATCGCTCCACTCCGCGCTCCAAAATTATTTGATTTTTCTTTGTTTTAAACATTAGTTTTTTATTCAGCAATAAAAAGGAAAAGAAAAGAAAGTCTCAGAGTTAACTCTGAGTTATTTTTATAAATTATATCTCTGGTAAATGTATAATAGAGTTTACTCTGAGTTATTTTTTAAAATCATATCTGGTAAATGTATATGATATAGGGAGAGAGAGAGAGAGGGAGAGGGAGGGAGAGACAGGGAGAAAGAAGGAGAACATTTGAAGTTCCCAGATGTGTTAAATTTTTGATGGGACAGTTTTTTTTTAAGGCAGAAGACAGACAATTTGGCACCAAATGTCTTTAAATATTAGTGAGTCTATAGATGTCTTGAAAACAGAACATTTTTACATTGACATGTTACATTTTAGATGGGACACTTTTCTTCAGGCAGGAGACAACTCGGGCAACAAATGTCGCCAGTGAGTCTATAGATGTCTTTGAAGTTATTTTCTTACAGATTTGACCTTTTTTGTATTTATGAAAAGGATGTTTATTGTAATTGAATAAATAAGCCAATTTTTCTTTTATTTCGTGTTTTAAAATAAAGAATTTTAGGTTCAATTATACTATAGGGGTCGTTGGATTTTCTCGCCCATTTCGCTCGGTATTCACCCAAATGTTCGATAAAATCGATTTTTGGGGTGAAATGGTACATTTTGTCTTCATAACGAAGACCCCACACGCTCCTTCCTTGGTGACGGCATCAAATGTAAACATAGGTCGCAGTGTCGAGTAATACAGATACTACACTCTGATCCGGTGTCACTGAACCACTGTAACATAGGTGGTCCACTCGTGTCTCTATCTCGGTACTCACACGTCTGGTCCTCGGCGCAGGAATACTTCTAGACTGTGAACACCCTCTTTGGGCTCGTGATGTTGTAGCGGCAGAAAAAGAAAAATGGTTCAAAACTCCTCTCGGTCGGATGATGATGATAGCTTGATTCGCTGTGAAGGCAAGGTTACTCAAACAACAAACTGACAACAGGAATAATTCAACAAACTCAGCGATTTCCTTTTGTATCCAATTAATTATTAATAAGATAACAACTGTTTTAAAACGGTGAATTAAAGTCTGCTTTTCGATAATGGCTTTGTTTACTAACTATCTCGTCTCTCTGTGCATGAAACTCTATTTACGGTTTCCCAAGTTGTTAATTAAGTTGTAACTTAATCTATGTTTGGAGAAACGGTGGTGGGGAATACCATGGGCAACGTCATCCAAACGAGGGGCCTTTCGCGCGATCCCCCGCTTGGCCGGCCCGTGTCTCAGCTCCGGCTAACACTACCGTCCAGGCAGAATTCCAATTTCTAACTGCTCGTAACTGTCTTCTTGTTTCAACAACAAAGGTCCTCTCGCTTCCCAGAAAGGCATATCATCACACCCTTTCTTTCTCCAGCCCATTTCTCCATTCCTTCCCTCTCTCTCGGGGCCAGGGTGGGGCATTCTGACTTACTCTCCCTCTCCCTCTCCCCTCTCTCTCTGATTGGGTTGTTTTCTTTCCTGCTATCGTAAAAGACTTATTCTCTCTCTCTCCCTACCATGGGGGGAGGGGAGTGACCAAAAGACTCTTGACCAAAATTGTACAGCCGTTATCACATTCCCTCTTTCTGGCTAATGTTCTCCCATTGTGTATAGATAATTATAACTGACACTTTACACACTTTCTCCAGCCAGCCCGGCGCCGGTTCTCGCTCGTTTCCCGTAGGTGATTTCGTGTGAATATATACTAGCTTCAATTCTCTACCTCAATTCTACGTAGGGCCTGATTTTCCTGATGCATATTAGTGCACCCTAAAGGGGCAGATTGCGTCGGCTACAATCACTGTTTCACATCTTGACAAAAAATTCTAATTTATTTTTTAGCATGTATCAAATTAGAATTTTATGCCACATTTTTATCCATCGTCTTTTCGGCGACATTTTTTGTTATTCTTAAATTCACGACTAGTATGTTTTAACCGTTTCATGTTTGCTTTTAAATTCGTTAAATTCCGATAAAACTTGTTCAAAGTTTTTTTTGTGTGTAATAAAATATTAAAGCAGTAAATATATATTTAGTCCAAGAAAAAATATATTTAGTCCAAGGAAAAAACAATAAAAACCAACATGGCCGCCAGCGATTAAAACCTGGAATTAAAGTTAGATTCTCAACACTTTAAAAAGTAAATGAGAATTTTATTTCGGGACCAAAAATACAATAAACACCAGCAATCAGTTTCATCCTAAATTTGGGCAAATACCAAGCGAAATGAATGAAAGAAAACAGCGGTCCCTATTCTACAATTAAACCGATGTTTAAACTTAATTAAATTAAAGAAAATATCTTAAATTTTAATTTAAAAAAGCAAATAATTAGATTTTCTGACAAATTTTGTTGTTTTTTCAGAACCGAAAGTAGATTAGATATCTTTCTTTATCTTAAAAAATATGTTATCGAATATTAAAATTGTAAACAGTTTGCTTTTGTTAGAGATTTCAAATATAGACGTTTCACCTTTTTTTTTCAAAATTTTAATTTTAATAAATGTTTTTGCCCGACCTAGGAAAACTTGCTCCAGTTAATTTTTTTTGGGGGGGCGGGGGGGGGGGGGGAGAATTTGACCCGATATTTTTTCAACTCCCAAGATCTAGGCCAGATATTTTGTATGAAATTTTAAGACATTAAATGGATCTCTGAATTGTTTATTGACAATTTATTGATATTTTGGGGGCAACTTATGAAAAATATTTTTTTTTTCAATCTTTTAAAAATAAACTTCATTGGTTTTTTTTCGCCCCAAATTGTACTATAGAAAACAAATGGATAAATCGATTTGTTTGAAAGTACTTGCGCGTTTTTCTGTGATAAATAATAATATACATTATACAATATAGTTACGTTCGTAAAACAAACAAATATTAAACAACAACACGACGAGTAATGTTGCCCTGGATGTTTCTCCTCTTCCAGAGAAATGTTTTCTTTAAAAAGAAAATAATCACTAATAATATTTAAAAGTAAAACTTTATTTACTTAAAACAAATCTAAATTCCCTTCCAAAATAAATAGAAAAAATATCGGGTCAAATTTTCCTTTCCTGAAAAAATAGGTTGTTAATGTAATGAAAATTAAAATTGTTTTAAAATACTTCAGGGATTTTTCTATTTCTATTTTATACCTCAGGAAACGAAAATTTACGTATAATCCGACATGTTCTCCTATAACTCTCAAAATATTAGCAAGATTTTTTCAAATATTATCTTACGGTCTTACACTTAAAGTGACATCCCAACACATATCGATGAGGTCCTTTGACGCCCACCCCTATCCTTCGACCACTCATTGGCAGAATAGAACGTTTGTGAAAGAAGGTACATTTTCATTATGGAGCGCTGAAAAAGAGCTGCTCCTTTTTTATAGGAGTTGGAGCAGGAGCGGCTCCTTTTTGAAAAGGAGGAGCGTGAGAGGAGCCAGCTCCAATCCAATTTTGGGCGTTGGAGCAGGAGCGGGAGCAGCTCCAAAAGTAATGGAGCGCGTAAAGCCCTGTGTGTGTGTATATATATATATATATATATATATATATATATATATATATATATTTCCATATGCAGGATAATATCCTAAACTAATGAATGGATTATTTTCAATTTGGGAATATATATTCTAGGCAACACGGTGACACATTACTCTTTTTGTGAATTTTAACATTTAGGGGTGAATTCGGCAGCCTCGTAAATTTTGCTTCCGTTATTTTGTCCTTTAATCTTCAGATTCCATGAGCGATGTTTCTGACAAAGGGGGAAGAATTGCTGTTTTCTGGGTTGGAATCTATCCATCTAACACTTATCGTTGGCTAGTTTTTGACCTTGAAGTGGTAATTTCTTTTAGGTCCTTACATCAAGTGGCTTCATGCCTTGTCTGGAGCGATTTCCATTAAAAAAAAAAAAAAAATAAAGTTAGGTAATATATTTCGTTGTACAGGATAAACGATAAAACTAATGAACCGATCATGATGAATTTTGGAATATATTCACTGTTCATTTAACTATAACGCGCAAGTTTATTTATACATGTTTTCTACATTCTTCATAATTGCGTAGCATTTGGAGTGAAAATGTTCTAGCACACACACATGTATATATATATATATATATATATATATATATATATATATATATATATATATATAAATAAATATTAATTATTTATTACCTACAGACATCGATGTTTCATGCTTATGCAATCTTCAGTGCAGGAAGTTAATTTCCGACGGTCGACGGGCGCGAACTCCGATCACAAATCGCCACTGATTCGCAGTCAGGAGACTTTCCAGTTGGTCACCAGAAATTAGCTTGGACTTCTAGGAGAAATTTCACTTTTTAAATACCAAGTCGGCGAATATTCACAGCAAGCGTCGAAGAGTGATCAACAACAACACGTCGTGTTAGAGCTCGCAATGAAGCTAGTAGTACTGCTTGTTATTAAATTCACTCAGAGTGCCCAGCCTTAGTAAAGGGGGCTATATAATGATATTTATAAATAAATATTAATTATTTATTACCTACAGACATCGATGTTTCATGCTTACACAATCTTCAGTGCAGAAAGCTAATTTCTGACGGTCGGCGGGTGCGAACTCCGATCACATATCGCCACTGATTCGCAGTCAATAGCGTCACCCGTTTCCCACCATATATACATATAGTAAGTTATGAAAATATATTTATGGCAAGAAGATTCCCCCCGGGGATGAAACGCGGAAGCCTCTGTGTAGCTTAATTGACTTAAATATATTTTCATAACTTACTACCTAGCTCTACTCACGTATCGAGCACTGTTGAAGTAAATACTGAAAACTGATACATAAAAAATTATATCTCCTTATAAAATCTTATGCATATACATAAAATAGTAATATATATATATATGTATATATATATAATAATCCAGGTAAAACATCCACAGGGTAGTAATCCAAAGAATTTCAACCGGGTTTATAAAAAATGCACAATATCAAATAGAGTTTTTATATATGATTATTTTCATTTACACAGACATGTACAAAATCTGCGACACTGGCATGTCGATGTTATCGATCAACAGCTATTATTAACTGAGATCTCATCAGGAAGAGTTAGAATCCGATCTGACCCCCATAAGAACTGACATCCTCTGGGTGTGCATTGCTTTTATAAGTGTGATAAAGTGTCCGGGGCCCCATGGGGATCGGGTACCCTGGTTACGCGCTAGTATGCAATTTGGTGATGATGCTAGACCCTGTGTAGAGACGAAGTGGAGATATAAAACTAGTATATATTCGATGTGGAAACGAGCTTATTCAAACCACTGTCTGGCAGAGTTATGTTTGCTAGTCAATACCGATCACCGCTACAACAGGAAGTTAAAGATTCAGCAAAATCCATGATCTTATCGTTAATTCTAATAAATGTCAACAAAGGACATATGGTTGTTTGAATGAGCAATACGCCTTGAGGTGGCGATACCGGAGGTCTGCTCTCACTGGGCAGATAATCATTTAGGTCTATCATCGTTAATTACGGCGAGAATGAGAAGGTGATAGTTGTTGTGATAACACCACGGGCCAGAAAGAAATCCCATTTTATTTTAGGGGCAAGGGAGTAAGGCCCCCATCCTCCCAACCCCTGAGAGAGGAAGAGACGCAGAGAGAAATGTGGCAGAGAAAGGGGGGGTGACGATGGACATCTTCAATGCTTGTTCTCACCGTCGGAGTTGGCAGACATGACAAGGTTACCGAGTGATGAGACCTGAGTTCAGAGGGATCAGTCTGCAGCTGTGAAGGGCTCTGTGACTTTGCGTGGGAAACAAAGGGATCTGTGACGTCACTCGCTCTCGCGAGAAGCGAATTTGACTCAGTCTGTTTTCAGAGGGCGAACTGATAAGACGTGCGATTCCAATGTAGGGATACAAATATTTCCCTAAAGGGAAGACAAGCGCAAGAATCCTTTCTCCCCCCCCCCTCTCTCTAGGAATAGTTAGGAAAACATTAATAATCTAACCACGATATTCGTAAATCTCTCTCGGTCTCTCTCTCAACAATAGCAAAACATCTCCACGGGCAATAGAAACTGACGCTGGAATAAAAAGTAATTAAAATGAAAAGATTGTTATCTTATGAAGCGGATGAGAAAGGTCTTTTGTTACAGACAACTCCCGGAGATGGCCACTACAGGGCAGAGGCGAAGAAAGTACTTAACCACTAGACGACAGAGCAAACCGAGAAGAAATGAAGGTATGAATTATTTAAGGGGCCATGCAACAGAACCACGAGAGAAGAGAACGAGTAGAGATGATGATGGCGTGCAACGACGAATAGAAAACCGGATCGCCACCATCGTTTTTTTTGGCCAGTTAATTTGCGACTAAACCACCACTTGTAAACGAATTTACATACACACACACAGATCCAACGAGATAGCTCAGAGAAAACAACTTTTACAAGTACGGTAGACATTAATATAATGTAAAATCAATTTTTTTTTTTTTGTTAATAATTACTCTTCCATACAAAAAAAAACCGACCGAGTTGTTGAACATTGTTCTTTTCCTTTTGTTCTGCTTTGAATAATCTTTCGCCCTCACAGAGCTAACCGATTGCTGTTCACTCGCTGATATGAACAGTTTCAACGTGGGAGTTGGACGAGATCGACAAAGTCATCATCATCATCATCATCGTCGTCGTCATCATCATCATCATGATCATGATGATGATGATCATCATCATCATCATCGTCGTCGTCATCATCGATCGACATATTTTTTTTTATTGCCACTACGACGATCGGCTGAAGAGTGTTCACGGTCTGGCAAGATCGTGCCCATGCGTGGGGTTCACAACTTGGCACCGCGACCAGGATATCATACACCTGTGTGTGCGGTTGCCAACGATCCCCACGGTGCAGAGAGAGACGCGTGGGGGGGGGGGGGGGTTAAAGAAAAGAAAAGAAAAGAAAAGAAGGTGGCTTTCAAATCGTAAACTGCTTCAGTCATTTCTGGGACCGATTCTCCGTTAATGCTCGGAACTGACCCCCCATAAGAACTGAGATCTTCTGAGTGTGCATTCCTTTTATAAGTACCAAAATACTGATTAAAAATTAAGAACTTATTTCATACACCATTTGGGTGAGATATTCAACCAGTCCCTATAGTACAATTGAACAACCCTGTGAGTGTCATTTCATTCTCCCCTTCTTTTTTTTCTTTTAATAACCCTTTGTCCCCCCCCCCCCACCTCCCTCTAAAAGTCTATGAACTTCCTTTACCCTCTTCCTTTCCTTCTATCAGTCAGTCTATATAAGAAATAATAGGTTGACAGATTTAAGATTTTGTTGGGTTCCGTGGTGTAGTGGTTATCACGTCTGCTTAACACGCAGAAGGCCGCGAGTTCGAAACTCGCCGGAACCTTGTAATATTTTTTTTAATGTTTCACATATTTTTAAATAATAAAACAACCGGAAGTACCCGAACATCCATAAAAACTATATTTAATTTTTTTTTTGTGAAGTCATTTAACATTTTTTTTTGGCACATGTTCGTCTTTTTCCACAGTCCGTTTTTCACAACTTTTTACTGACCAGTTTTTTTTTTCTTTTTTCGGTGTACACTTACCTATCAGGCTGCTAGAGAATTCCGGGTTTTTTTAGAAAAAAAAAAAATTCAAATATTTTACATTTTAGGAGGGGGGATCAGTTTCCAATGTTAATTCTACGTAGACTGATCCCCCTCTTTTTGACCATCTCAATTTTAAAAAAAATCTTTTTCGGTGTACAATTACCTATCATGTCAGTAGAGAATTCCGGGGTTTTTGGAAAGAAATTTCAAAACATTGATTTTTTAAGACGGGGGATCAGTTTTCAATGTAAATTCAACGTAGACTGATCCCCCTCTTTTTGACCATCTCAATTTTTAAAAATTATTCTTCTGCTTACAATTACCTATCATGTCGCGAGAGAATTCCGGGTTTTTGGAAAGAAATTTTTAAAAATTAAGATTTTAAGACGTAAAGAGTTGTGAAAAACGGACTATGGTAAAAGACGAACAAAACTGATCCCCCGTCTTAAAATCTCAATTTAAAAAAATTTATTATTCAGTTAGAGCAGGGGTGGGCAACCTTTTCAGAGTGAGGGCCAGATGAGACTTTTGGAAGGAGATCGCGGGCCAGAGTGAAAAACGAAATCTTAGAATTACTATATTTTGTTTACATGAATAAATTGTACAAAAATTGCATTGAACACTCTACAAATCTGATATTTTTTCTCAAGAGACTTCTGTATGTGATGTTATAAAAGGCGCCGACGAATAGCCATTTTGGAATCATAAAAAATAATGACGGAGGAAGTAGCAAGTTGATCCAGCATTCGTTTTGACACACCTCACATAAGTTCTGTTTCATGCCCTTTCCTCGTCTCTCGTTTCCTCTTTGCCTCTCTCTTTCCCTTTTTCTATTTTTATCTCAGGCCAAGGATTTGAAATTAATAGTTAAATAAAAATGAAATATACATGCATCATCGTTCGCTGATATTTATACATTTTTATTCTACTGTAAATCTTAATTGAAACCTACTTTTACATCTATGTCACAAAATGATATGAGTTTTACTGGGAGGTCCACGGGCCGGATTGCAATAATAAAGCATAGCAGGGTGGCGGGCCGGACGCTAAGCTTTCGCGGGCCGGATGTGGCTCGCGGGCCGGAGGTTGCCCGCCCCTGGCCTAGATGAATGTATGCTGCCCAAATGCACACCCAATATATAAATAAATAAATATATATAAATATATATATATATATATATATATATATATATATATATATATATATATATATATATATATATATATATACATGGCATGTGTCTTCCTTTCCTCCCTTCCACATTTTATTACCCTCTCTTCCTCTCTATTGCCCACTTCTTTCTAAATGATTTTATTTTATTTTATTCTGTACCATTTTATTTTATCTATCTATCTATCTATCTATCTATCTATCTATCTGTCTGTTTGTCTGTCTGTCTGTCTGTCTATCTATTTCCTTGCCTATCTATCTATATATTCATCTCTCTCTCTCTCTCTCTCTCTCTCTATATATATATATATATATATATATATATATATATATATATGAGAAAGGATGGATGAGAGTAATCCGACGTAATGGGAAATGAAAAAGGAAAAACCAAAAGATGTTTTTTTATGTATTCATCAACGTTTCGTCTTTATTTGTAAGACTTCTTCAGGATGATAATTTTAAGAAAAATGTCATGCAAGTACATAGAAATATTGAGATCGCAGGACCAAGGTCCGGGCCGAGAGAAGTCAGTGGCAGGGAGTGAAATGAATGTGAATGGCTGTGAGTGAAAAAGGGGAGAGGTGGGAGTGTTAGTGAATTTGTCTTACGGTGGAAGAGAGGGGAGGGGTGCTGAGGTTTTTGTCGTGGTAAGGTGTAGCATGGATTTTGAGGGGCTGGGGGAAGAGGAGGGAAGGAGGGAAGCTCTGTGTTTTTGGTGTATAGTTTTAGAAAAAGATTTGAAGAAATGAAGATGATTTGAAAGTGGGCGAGGTGGGTGGGTAAGAGTGTGAAAGAAGTAGTCGAAAGGGTGAGATGGGTGAGGGGGGAGAGGGGAGATTTTGTTGTGGTTAGGTGTGAAATTTTTGGAGGGTAGGAGTGTTGATCAGCTTGCTATGTCAGCTCGGACCTTGGTCCTGCGCTCCCAGTAGTGGCTACTACTCCTTCTCATCAACCCATCATGTCAACCCAATAATATCGTTGACGATATTCTGACGCCACTTGTTCCGACTCCTTTTCACCAGCGAGGATTGCGGAATATGTGGTGAAGCCCGGCACGGCGGCTCTGCTCGCCGAAACAAGGAAGCGCGGAAAATACAGCTCGCTCACTGACCGTTTCGTCTTCCAACCAATTTCAGTGGAAACGTCGGGTGTGCTTGGCCCCGAGACTGTTAAATTTTTTCAGGACATTGGACGGAGGATTTCAACGTCTAGGCACGAGCCCCGTGAGTCAGCCTGGTTGTTCCAACGCATCTCCCTGGCTATCGTTCGTGGCAACGCTATGTCAGTAACGGCGGCGTCACCTCCGTTCTAATCATCATCTGTGGACTCTCTCTTTCTTTCTCTCCCCCTCTCTATCTACCTATGTCTGTATCTGTCTCTTTGCTTCTCTTTCTTTCTCTCCCCCTCTCGATCTACCTATGTCTGTATTTATCTCTTTGCTTCTCTTTCTTTCTCTCCCCCTCTCTATCTACCTATGTCTGCCTCTGTCTCTTTGCTTCTCATTCTTTCTCTCCCCCTCTCTATCTACCTATGTCTGTATTTGTCTCTTTGCTTCTCATTCTTTCTCTCCCCCTCTCTATCTACCTATGTCTGTATCTGTCTCTTTGCTTCTCATTCTTTCTCTCCCCCTCTCTATCTACCTATGTCTTTATCTGTCTCTTTGCTTCTCTTTCTTTTTCTCCCCCTCTCTATCTAACTATGTCTGTATCTGTCTCTTTGCTTCTCTTTCTTTCTCTCCCCCTCTCTATCTACCTATGTCTTTATCTGTCTCTTTGCTTCTCTTTCTCTCACTAACTTGCCAGAGATTGTTGTCAGGTTGAGTTAATGGTAAAATAAAGAAAAATTTAAAAAAAAAAAAAAAAGAAGAAAAGTTTTTATGGGTGTTCGGGTACTTCCGGTTGTTTTATTATTTAAAAATTTGTGAAACATTAAACAAAATATAACCAGGTTCCGGCGAGTTTCGAACTCGCGACCTTCTGCGTGTTAAGCAGACGTGATAACCACTACACCACGGAACCCAACGAAAACTTTAATCTATCAACCTATTATTTTTTATATAGACTGACTAAGTGTGACTGATAGAAAGAAAAGAAGGAGGGTAAATGAAGTTGGTAGACTTTCAGAGGGAGTGGGAGGGGGGCAAAGGGTTATTAAAAGAAAAAAAGGAAGGGGAGAATTAAATGACACTCACAGGGTTGTTCAATTGTACTATAGGGACCGGTTGAATATTTCGCCAAAATGGTGTATGAAATAGATTCTTAATTTTTAATCAATATTTTGGTACTTATAAAAAGTTCTTATGGAGGTCAGTTCCGAGTATTAACGGAGAATCGGTCCCAGAAATGGCCGAGGCAGTTTACGATTTGAAAGACACCTTCTTTTCAACTTTATTATTTTTTAAGTTCCATATGTTTCTTGATCCATTTTTTTCCTTTTTACGCTAGTACTTTCGATTTGATTAGTCAAATTATCTTCAGACTGTGTTAGTCTTGGTGTCTTTACTGTTGAGTTTATTTTATTATTGTTCCCGACTATAAACGAGTTCATAAAATCAAGCAATTGTTGCATGCAAAAACAGAGTAATAATTAACAAACAAAAAGAGGTAGTTCAAATAAGGTTTATTGAACGTGTGTGTATGTGGGATGATGACGTGTGTGGTGTATGTATGTGTGTCGATAGAAAACAGTTCTTGAAAAGAGTATGTGAAGAAATGAGTCCGGCGTGGGAAAGTCCTTGAAAACCGTATACAAAGAAAATGAGTTGAGAACTCTTACCGTTGTTGAACACGTGTTGACGGAGCGCTGATGTCTTAGCGTCGTTCAGCGAGGCCAATTGAATAGAGAAGAGAGTGATTTTCCGTTTACACCGGTTTTTATAATCCGAAAGGGCAGATAACTCTGGTGTGGCTTTTCAGCGCCACCTGTCGGTGAAAAAGCGACACCTAACGGCCAACCGGTGCAGTTATGTTTGAAAGGAAGAGTGGGGCTGCTACAGTAATTTAAAACTTTTTTTTAATTAAATATTTTTTCTTTTTTTCAAAGAAATATTTAGTTTTTTTTATTTCAAAATTTGGGCAAAATAAGTTAATGACTTAATTTTTTGAGTTGGTCTTTCAACTGCAAGTCTGTTGTTCAGTAAATGAGTATCATTTGTACGCTCTAAAAAAAAATGTCGGTTAAAAGAAGCGTCCATAATATTGAGATGTTACATGAGAGCGTGATTACGTTCTAAGAGCGTGCAAGATTCAAAAGTTTGATTGCTTCACCGTTAAGAATTTGATTAGGTTCTGAGCGCGTTCTAAGATTCAAACGTATAATTGCTTATTTCAACAACACTTAAGAAAAACGATTTGAACAGATACCTAACTGTATGCAGATAGAGAGATATAATTTTTAAGTGAAGGGAGGGTCAAAAATTTTTTACATTTTGGGGATCGGCCATTGATTTTGCACGTACCTAACATAGTTAACTGGTCAATTGGGGAGAATTGGGGTTAAGGAGAATTTTAATGGAATATCTATGTATCTCATATAGATATCAAGTGTTAGCCCCAGGAAGGAACCCCTTGATTTCTGAGAACTTCGACCGAACTAAAATGAAACAAAAGGGAGAGAAAAAAAAATACTTAACTGTATGCAGATAGAGAGATATACACGTATGTGTGTGTTCAATGTTTATTTATTCGGTATATATGACGCTTGAAAAAAAAATTGTTAAATGACTTCACAAAAAAACAATTAAAATATAGTTTTTATGGATGTTCGGGTACTTCCGGTTGTTTTATTATTTAAAAATATGTGAAACATTAAAAAGATTATTACAAGGTTCCGGCGAGTTTCGAACTCGCGGCCTTCTGCGTGTTAAGCAGACGTGATAACCACTACACCACGGAACCCAACAAAGGTTGAAACGTATTAACCTATTATTTGTTATATAGACTGACTAAGTGTGACTGATAGAGGGAAAGGAAGAGGACAAAGGAAGTTCGTAGATTTTTAGAAGGAGGGGGAGGGGGACAAAGGGGAGAATGAAATGACGCTCACAGGGTTGTTCAATTGTACTATAGGGACCGGTTTAATATCTCGCCCAAATGTTGTATGAAATAGATTTTTAATCAATATTTTGGTACTTATAAAACGAATGCACACCCAGAGGATGTCAGTTCTTATGGGGGTCAGTTCCGAGTATTAACGGAGAATCGGTCCCAGAAATGGCCGAAGCAGTTTACGATTTGAAAGCCACCTTCTTTTCTTTTTTTTTTTTGAGAAAGTTTTTCAACTTTATTATTTTTTTCTTACCCTAATTACTTACTTAACCCTAACCTAACCCTTTCGCATGTTTAGTATCGTGATTCTCAGTCAATACTCGGAACTGACTCCATAAAATCTCTCTTCCTCTACGTATCCATTCCTTAAAAGTACCGGGATAAACGTTACTATTGGCAACATAAATTAATTTTAAAGGAAATACGGTTGGCAAAGTTGTAGTGGGTATTAACGAATTCTAAACGGTAAAAATGAAAGAACGAGTAAAAATACGCCAGTAACCAACACAAAAAGATAAAAGTTAAGAAAGCCAGCACTCAAACATTCATATAAACATAACAATTTATTTAACGTGGTTCATTTAAATTGTATAAATTCCTCAATGAAAGTACAGGAAAATGTCTCTTTTACTGTTTGTATAAAATGTCTCTTTTAAAGTTTGTTCTTGGAAAGCACACGTGTTTTGGTGTGCGCGTATATTAGAGAAAATGAGCCGTCTCTCTACCCTTTTTTTTGCAGTGTACGAAATGGTAGGAATTTGTGTTGAACGGTACTTAAAACAGAGAAAAGAAAGAAAGGGTTTAAGCTTACTATTTGTCCTGTGTCCGGTGAGGAGGAAAGGGGAGACGGCGTGTAGTAATTGTAAGACAGTAGCAGGCAGTGTTTTCTTGCTCCATGCCTTTGGAGTCTGTTGATGGGATCGTCTTTATCGCTGGTCGTAGGGAGAGAAAGACTTCGTTGACAGGACCGTGTTACTTGCTGAGAAAGAGAAAAAAGAAGAAGGAGGAAGTGCGTTCTTTCTTTTATATCACTCAAAATCTCGCGTGGTCAAGCATGACCTGTTGGTCTTTGATTGGCCGGACCCTCTGACAGCGTGATTTGGCGAGAATAGGCCCTGTCTTCTTCCTTAGAGACGAAGAAGGGCTGATTTAACAGAGAAAGAAATAATAACATATTAGGATGTTAATCCGATAAAGTGGTCAAAAATAATTTATTTTGGTTTAATATCTCATTTATGACGGAGTTGTGTTAAAAAAAATATTTAATAGAAGAATTGTGTCATTTGACTAATTTATTTGCGCTTGTTCGTAATTGTCCACAACCCGTTTTCCCCGAATGTGTAGTTTGACATCCAAAATGGCGGACAACTCTGACATCGTCAAGCTAGCGTCAGCGTCTGCCCAATTCAACCGGTGCCTTGAAAAAGTGGTCCCTCGTTTACATGCAACAACGTAGAATAAGAAAATATTTCCTTTTTACAAATTTATTCTGAAAATAAAATCAACGAAACTTTTGGTATAATTGTGGTACTAGGACACTGAACGATACCTATACGTAATTCAGCCACGAATGTAAAAATGTGAAAAGGTTGAAAACCCGATGAAAAGGAAACAACCCGTACTCCATAAAAATGAATAATACATCGTATCACAAATTATAATCATATATTGTATAAACAACCAAGACAAATTAACAATACATAACAAGTATTTATTTTTTCAAAAGATCAACTGATATTCTTTCCGCACAAACAGAGTTGTTTATAAGAGGCTGGTTTTTGTTATTCCGAGAAAGTTGATCCGTCAGGATAAGAATTAAAAGTTCAAATATAGCAATTAAGAAGGCTTATAGCCTTATGGAAAATGAAAATAAGAAAGTCTTCTTTTTTTTCTTACGTAATTTGAGGAAAACAAATGAGAAGTCCTTCTCCTCCCACGGGAGATCGAGATATGAAGGTAAATGTGTTAAAATCGCGAACAACGATTGAATGAGATCATTTAACACGACAATATATAACAATATGAAAGTTCGATTTAGAACGAATTAATATGGTATTTGTTTTTCTTTTGTCCTTATGTCGTAAACACATACCTTTTTGGTTTGACGGCGGAGGGAAGGATATTTTAACAGAATTTTAGATTCTGTGGTCCGTTCTTAACGAGCTGTTTTTAGGGTCCCGAGATATACGTAATCTCGACTACGGAGAGGTAATATAATTGACTGGTCTGTCGTAGTCAATTTTGTTGGAGCAGGTTTTTTCCTTTGGTGTCCAGTAAACAGCAGTATTAAATGTCGCTGTATTTCTTAAGCGTTAATTTTCGAATTCCACTTTTCCTATTTTTGATTTTGTGTGCTCGAGGACCTTCTCCTCGTGTTTCTTCTCGCTTTGATCTTCCCGATCTCCTGTGCATAGCAATTTGATTGGTTAAATCCTCCGCCCCCGCAAATGCGTGGGCTGAATTATGAAAGCCTGTCTGTCGAGCTTCCTGTTGACCCCCTTTTGACAAACATCGTCCGCATGCACCCCTTTCTTTATGCGTAGGGGAACATGTGACAACAAGTCCCCTGCTCCCTTTTTTATGCTTTATGGGGCAAAATATGTAGATATAACACTTTTGACCAACATTTTTCTGAAAGATAACCAACATTTATGACCAATTTACCAAAACTTCATGACATACGACTTCAAATGGTGGAATCGTACCTCGCCGAATTTATGTGGAAACAAAGAGAACTCTAGTTTCAAGTTTCTATCTAAAAAACCACGATTTATCTGAAAATGGATTTTAACACTCTGAACTTGCAAGATATTTTATATTTAACCAGAGATAATGCCAAACTAATGGATTTTTGCGATCGCACAGATTAATTTCATGTGCGGAAACCTGCATCTGTGGCCATGACATGCGACTTCAAATGGTGGAATCGTACCTCGCCGAATTTATGTGGAAACAAAAATTCCGAAAGGACACTGCACTGGGAAGAACTGTTTTCCAACAAATTACCGAATTTTACCCAGTGTAAAACTGTCATTTATTTCAAAAACGTTAATTCCCGTGTTTCATGTTTTTTCCTTCTTCTTTGATAATTTATTTTAATAAATATTTTTACTTTTACTGTCATTTATTTCAAAAATCATCAACTGTCATTTATTTCAAAAACATTTATTTTAATAAATCATTTTATTTTTCAAAATCATCAACTGTCATTTAAAAAAAAAAATCATCAACTGTCATTTATTTCAAAAATATTTATTTTTCAAAATCATCATATTTTTCAAAATCATTTTATTTTTCATTTTATTTTTCATTTTATAATAATTAAAATAGTAAAATCCATTTTCAGATAAATCGTGATTGAAACTTGAAACTAAAGTCCTCTCCCCTTATTTGACTCTCCTCAACTTTAAGATAAATTTTTTTTTCTCGAACCTACGGTTCACAAGCACCGGAAAATGATCCCCCCTTCTAAAATCTACGTGAAATGACGGGAAAATAAAAAATATATTCAAGAGAGGGGGGGAGAAGAACCCTAACTATTACATACGGGGTTGATTTGGAGATCGTTTCTGGTGGTGTGGGGGCAAAGGCATGACCAGAACGCGTACATTCATTCGTTTATCGGTAAAATTTTATTCTTATTTATAAAATAAAAACTACTTGAATAATTTACGTGATTTTTGGTATAGGATATATTCAGCCCGTGACAGGTACGTACATCAAATAGATATTCCTCAGTTTGTTTTATTTTAAAAAAATGTTGGTGCTTATTTAGAATAGGCTCCCTGCAGAAAATTATTTTCATGTAAAATCATTATTTTGTACTTACTCAGTCATAGTTTCTCACTCACGGCACGAAAAAGAATTTTAAAATATCAAGCAGAACTTTAATTAGAACGATTTTTCCATTTCCATAAGGGCGATATAAAACGTCGATTCGCCGACATTTTGGGTGTGGCCGATTGATGAAATAGCTAACTAAGGGCCCCCAGTTACCATGTTAATAAGAAAAAAAACAAAAAAAAAACAAGAAAATTATATCGTGGAAAGTACCCCGGTGAAGAAATCAAAAATAATTATTTAATTTTCTATTTTTTTTGCTTGTCTCAGTCGGGAGGGGGAAAAAAAAAATGAAGAAAAAGAGGAAAAAATATGCTTATTCTTCTGAAGATGGTGATATTATTACCGAAAGCGCTCAAGTTAAAAAAAAAAATGTTTTTAAGATAAATAAATAATTTATTTTTAAAAACAATAATCTGCGTTGTGAAGGTTTTCTAAATATTTTAGAAAAAAATATTCTTTATCTTTGCCATTTCGCCAACGCTTCTAATGTGTGAATTTTCAAATATATTTTATTATTATTGCATATGTGTTTCTTTCTTTTTTAAATTCTAACAATAAAAACGGAGTTATTGCCCTTGGCTATTCCATCGATCGCTCACACCCAAAATGTCAGCGAATAGACGTTGTACATCGAAATGGAAAAATCGTTCTAATTAAAGTTCTGCTTGATATTTTTAAATTCTTTTTCGTGCCGTGAGTGAGAAACTATGACTGAGTAAGTACAAAATAATGATTTTACATGAAAATAATTTTCTGCAATAAGCACCAATTTTTTTTTCGAATGTCTCCCTTGATCTGGATAAGCACCTTCGTCAAAAACAACTTATAAGTACGATAAAAGATAAAAACATAATATTTTATTAAACTATAAAATTATATCTGAGAACGGAGTCATGTGGTGGTAAAAATTATAAGTCATTTTAGGGAAAAAACAAAACTTTTGAAAAACAAAAAATTGGAGTTATCTCCCTTGGACAATCAGAAACCGAAACTTGTTAAAAAATGACGACCGATTGTTTTTTTTGTTTTGTTTTTTTTTAAATAAATACTGGATGAATTAGCGTAATTTTTGGTGTACAGTCTTCTTTTCATCTACCACGTAAGTACATAACAAAGTTTATACATTTCTGTAGCTATTTTTTTTAAAGAGATGCCTAACATTTCGGAGCGAAAGTAAAGAAGCACCGTTTTTTTTTTGTTCCAAAGTTTTGCAGGATGTTAAATTAACATTTTTAACACGCAATCGTCGTAGAATCTTTTTTTTTTTAGTGGGTGATTTAGCTTTAAGGTCATCATTTATAATACTACAAAAAAATTGGGGGGGGGGGGGGGGAGAAGCGAAACAAACAATCAAAGCCAAAGAACTCCCGGGTAACGCCATGTACGTACAGTTAGTTTTGAATACATTCTCAAAAATATACGATACTGTTATAGACGACGCGCCTAATTTTCGTGATTTCACGTCGGCAAAGATCGGGCAGGTCACGGAAGCACCCGAGCGCTGACGGAATAATATTATTTTTTGTTTCTTTTATTTCATAAAAACATTGACAAAATTTTATCCCCCCCCCAAAAAAAAAACATTATTTTCACACACACACAAAAAAAAATGATTTTAATCTTTGTATTTTTTTCTTTGAATTTATTTGTCTTATATTATCGTCTGCCAGTCTTCCAGTTAGAGCTTGGCAGTTTGAATGCAGGGCTTGGCTATCGCTAAGAACGGGAGCCCTAACCCTAACCCTAACCCTAAACCTAAACCCTAAACCATAACCCATTTTTCTTTCTTTCTTTGTTTTATGTTAGCAAGAAAGAAAAAAAAAACAGCGAAACAAATGAAAAAGAAAACATTGACAAAATACCCCCCCCCCCCAAATTTTTTTTCTTTCTACACATTTGATTGAAAATGGTTCATTTAACCCCCCACCCTACAGTTTATTCGGTTTTTATCTTTTTATTTATGTATTTTTTCTTTGAATTTATTCGTCTTATATTATCGTCTGCCAGTCTTCCAGTTAGAGCTTGGCAGTTTGAATGCAGGGCTTGGCTATCGCTAAGAACGGGAGCCCTAACCCTAACCCTTAACCCTAACCCTAAACCTAAACCCTAAACCATAACCCATTTTTCTTTCTTTCTTTGTTTTATGTTAGCAAGAAAGAAAAAAAAAACAGCGAAACAAATGAAAAAGAAAACATTGACAAAATACCCCCCCCCCAAAAAAAAATTTTTTCTTTCTACACATTTGATTGAAAATGGTTCATTTAAACCCCCACCCCCCACCCTACAGTTTATTCGGTTTTTATCTTTTTATCTATGTATTTTTTCTTTGAATTTATTCGTCTGCAAACCTTCCATCAATGCTTGGCGTTTTCGTCTCGGCAACTCTCGGGCGCTTCCGCGACCTACCCGATCGTTGCCGACGCGAAGTCACGGAAATCAAGCGCGTCATCTGGAACAGTACCCAAATATACATTTTAAATATTTACGCTCTGTTTTCTAACGGTCTTTTTATGTATAGGGGACAAATTTGATGAGACACCGTTTCCGGTTGCTAATTAGTAAATTATACGAGTTCTGGAGTCGAGAATCTTTTGTTTTTAAAACCGCTACCAACTGAAAAGAGACGTTAAATGAAGACGAACTGACCATTTTATTTTATTTTATTTTATTTTTAAATACGAAGAATAGATTCAATGGTAAGCATGATTAGACATTTATTTATTTATTTACAAAACAAGTATTTACATTGTATCTCGAACTAAAATTCCTATTTATTTTTTTTAGTTTTTTTTTTTTTTTACGAAATACATTTTTTTATTATTTGTTTGTTATGCCTCTTCGGGCATCTCCCCCTTTAACTATCTTCTCAATTTAACTGTTAAAAAAAAAAAAAATTTAATTAAAAAAAAAAAAAAAATTGGTAAAATTGTCGATTCCCAACCAAAATGGCGGACAATAAATCGTCTGCAGTTTTCTGATTTTTTTTCTTTCTGGACCTCACAAATGAGTAAGTAAACCCAAATAAATTATTTTGGAACATATTTTCCCAACTGTATTTCCTTTAAAATAATGGTACTTTGTTACATTAGGACCCGCGCTAACTTTGACCCTAAACCTAACCCTAACTCTATTGCTTACCCTAACCCCCACTTTGACCCTAATCCTAACGACGGGGTCAAAGTTAGCACGGGTCCTAATTTAACAAAGCGCAAAAATAATTTAAGGTAAATTTTAAATTAGTCCAAAACAATTTATTTGGGTTTACTGACCCATTTGTGAGGTCGGGAAACTGCAGACGATTTATTGTTCGCCATTTTGGTTGGGAATCGACAATTTTACCAATACATTTCGTTTCAATTGTACGGTGTTTCTACAGAATCTCAACCGAACCAAACCGACTTTGGCCGGTAAATGATGCTGAATGCGATTAAAAATTGTGTATAAGCGATAAAAATGGTTTTATGTTTGTTTTTTTTTTTAAATTATTATTATTATTAGGGTAACCCTGGGTGAAATGGACCACTTTTTGGCGTCGACATCTGATAACTTCCCCAGAACTGCATGCATGAAGGGAGGAATATGCTCAGGGTAGCAAATAATGGAATGTGTGGCAATGTTTCTTATCGTACCAAAGTAAGGGTATCTTTTACTTTACTCAGCAGACTAAAAACGCTCAAAAAACAAATATACAACAAATAAAAGTAACTGTAGGCGATAAAAGTTATTTTCAAACTTACCTGTGGCATTTGTTTGTATTTTTAACCCGTTCGAAGTGGTATTTATTAGAAATTAAATTATTCGTCACACCAACAGCGCACAAATCCAAGATGGCGATCGTAGGGGGGTATGTAAGAGAATAATGACCGGCCGCCATTTTCTTTTTGTGCAAAAAAAAAAACAATTTTTTTTTCACATCTAATAAAAACCCATGTATACTATGTAAAAATACAAACAAATGTCATAGCTACGTAGGAAAATATCTATTCTCGACGTAGGTCGCCTTTACTTGTTGCATATTTATGTTTTTAAACACTTTCTCGTTCATTTTTTTGACCCCGTTCACGACTCTGCGGAGTAAAGTAAAAGATACCCCAAAGTAATGTTGGATAAAAGTGGCAAACTAACATTGGTACTTTTATCTATCTTGAACCAGCTGTCGTGACGTTCGACTCGGAATCGTTCGGCTGTCCTAACGGCCGAGTGTTGACGAGCCGATTGCGATTAGCCAAGCAGCGAGCAGCCGATAACTTTGTTACAAAAAGATATGTCGTATTAACAGTAATTTTGGTAAGTTTTTGTTTTTTTGGTTTCTTTAAAAAAATTCCTTGTAAATAAAAATACAGTATTCATTTTATAACAGTAACCTCGCTATGTTTTTTTTTCTGTTTCTTCCAAAAAATTCATGTAAATATGTTTAATTTTCTTTGTTAGTTTCTTTAAAAAAATTCCTTACTCTAACCCTAAACCCTAACCGTAACCCTAAAAAAAACAAAAAAAAAACAGGCAAAACATTATCATAGGACGCAGCACGTATCAAAAATGTCGGCTGCTCGCTGCTTCAGCTCGGCAACTTTCGGCCGTTTGCGTAGAACAGCCGAACGCTTTCGAGTCGAACGTCACGACAGCTGGTTCAAGATAGATAAGAGCACCCTAACATTTAAAAACAACTTTATTGGGTCACCTTCGTTAGTACGTGAACAAAAAGGAAAGGGGTTAAGTATGTCCATAAGTATGGACGAAGACAAAAGTAAAGGAATTTCCCGTGATTTTATTTCCCCAGTGGGAAAAATAGAATTGTTCGTGATATTGAATGTTTGTACACCGGCTACGGTGTCAGGGACGCGTCCGTATGTGTATGCAAGTATGTGTGTCTGTAATATCAAGTCCATGTGTTGAGGCAGTAGCCATTTTGGCGTCTTGTCGAACCCAGGGCCAAATTGTTACCATTATATTCCTTGTCCCCCAAAACATACATTTAGACACCAGAATCGAGTCAATAGCAGCATTAGACCGAAAGATAATCGAAAATGTAGATTTCAAATGGCGGCCATTTTGAATTCCAATATGGCGGACATGAAGGGAGAATTCCGAGTGGCTCAATATCTGAAAATGTTCGCCACGTATCAATGTACATTTGTGCCAAATTTGATGCTTGTATCACAAAATGCACAATTCCTTTTGAAATTTCGAGCTAAACCGCCCCACGAATGATATTCTTGAAGTGAGAAGGCCATATAAGTATAATTGCAAAAAACCCTTTTCAAGTTTTTTGATGGGAAGCAAGATTTCTTTTAGAATTAATTGACCGGGATAAAGTGGGCCACCCCTGCATTTTTATATATTTATCCAATTTAGCAGGAGAGTGGTATACAACTTTAAAGCCACAGATTTCTCTGTCTGTCTGTCCATCCTGGAGACTTTTTGTAAACAGAAGAGAGAGGGGAGGGGGGGGGCTCGAGTAATTACCATTTAATTAATTAAGCTTTTCAAGTCAGCGTTCATAATATTTGTATACCTGTAGAATTAGGAAACTATTATTATTCAATTAATTTACATTAGATAACATTAAATAACATTATTAGATAACATATAAACAAAGAAGAAAGAAATTTCAAGACGAGGCTGCGATTAGAAGTGAATACGTGTCAAGATTCTTACTTAAACTCATATATTTCAATTTCCTTTTATACTGTTATTAAAAGTCGTTCAGACACTAGACGGGTTGAGTCATTTACATAATACATTACTTTTAAACTTCAATTAAATTCATATTTACAAATATACACTTATAACTGCTATTATCAATTTTACATATGTATTTACAATATTTTCCGACAAGGTGATATTAAGAAAAATTATTCATACAATTAATTAAAGCCATTTTCTTCATCAACCAGCGTGTTTTCTGAACCATACTTTCAATGGCGATTATTGTTAAGATTTCAAGTCTTTCTCGGCCTTTTGGCTAAGATCAAAGTGTAGTATCTGTTCCGATGGATACTGAACCACATAGACTGGTATTGCATTGGCCTTCGGACTTCGACTGGTATTGTCTTGGCCTTCGGGTCTTCATTTACGCCGGTCTATGGGTCTGTCCTGTGCAGTTCTAGGAGGTCCACCCTCCCAGGCTTCGCCTCCCCTCTTTAGTGACGTCATTGTGAGAGGATTTTTTTCAGTTTTCATTCATGAAAAGCGAGTTTTTGACGAAAACCCTAAAACCACATCGTTATTATCCGTTCGTTTACAACAAAAAATAATACGGTCAACCGGTGTCGACCGAATTTCGTCTCTTTTCATCTTTTCAATTTCCAGGGTTCTTATTCTTTATATGGCCCGTTTCTTTTTTTGTTTTGTTTCTCCAATGCAAGGGAAGTAAATCAGTAATGGGCAAAGAGTTACATCCGGGTTTTTTTTTGGTTTTTTTCATCTCAAAAATATTATGTTTCTACTTAAAACCAAAGAAAATAAATCTATGGCGATTATTCGCATTCCCAATCAAAACTCCGCATTAGCAGAGTTTTGGTAGTTGTTTTTGGAATATTCCACGTGTGACTACTACGAATAAAAAGTGGCAAACTCTCATTCTAACATTTAATTACAACTTTATTGGGCCGTCTTCGTTAGTACGTGAACGAAAGGGAAAGAGGTTAGTATGCCCATAAGTATGGACGAAGGCAAAAGTAAAGGAATTTAAGTTACCACATAAGTACATAACAAAGTTTATACGTTTCTTTAGCTATTTTTTTTTTTTAAGAGAGGCCTAACAGTCATTGTGAAACTACAGAAGCACCAAAATTTTATTCTTTTCAGGTGTTATACAAATTGTACTCTATTAGATACTATGATTAACTGCGGACGCCTAATTATCTCCCCTTCCCGCGAGGTGGAGAATCAGAAATGCCGCCATATTTAACTTGATTTCATGTGTGCAATTGTAAACCGTTAGGGTTAAAGAATTTCACTTCCAAGCCCGCATTTCCAAACAGACCAATTTATTTATGTGGATAAAAACTTTCTGAGAAAATTTTAACTAGACACTAGGGACGACAGAGTTACTTCCCTTTGAAGGGTATTCCCTTTTTAATATTCAGAGCATACTCTCCAATCAGATAATCAGGCCTACACGTATTGTAGATAAACCTTACAAAAACTTCTTCAACCCAGTACTGTATCCTCCTCAACTATGTCTCAAATAGTATTGATGCGAGTCCCCAAATACAGATTGGCTTGACTTCTCGAGCTATACAGAGACAGCTTGTTGAAAGTAATAAACTCTCATTCTAACATTTAATAACAACTTTATTGGGTCGTCTTCGTTAGTACGAGAACAAATGAGAAAGAGTCTTCCTATACGTTATCGTTATTTTCATAAAATTGTTTTTAGTTATCTCCCCTGTTACAAAATGTCTAACAATACGTAATATCGTTTTTTTCTTATTATTTTTCTTATAATTTAATAAATACTGGATGAATTTGCGTAATTTTTTTCTGTACAATCTTATTTTTTAGCTCGCACGTAAGTACATGACAAAGTTTATACATTTCTTTAAATATTTTAATGTCATGTGAAACAGCAGAAGCACTTTTGCGAAATGTCTTTGTTTGACTTGACCTTCATTTTAATTTTCTGCGAACCTACATTTCTGGGCGCCATCTTGCTTTACACTCTCACTCGTTTGAACCTAAACAATAACATCACATTTTTATGTTAGAAATCCTATCGCCGCAGATTATAAAAAAAAGTAAGTATTATTTAAATTCCTTGTGTATTTTCATGGAAGGTGCTCGACTGACCTCCAATTTCTTGTTCCTTCTTGTAGGACATTCACAACAAGAACTTGTATCCTCCTCAACTATGTCTCAAATAGTATTGATGGAGAAACAGGGGGCAGGGAGGGAGTTCCATATACAGAGACAGCTCAACTATGTCTCAAATAGTATTGATGCAGCACTCTCTTTAGATGTGAGTCCCCAAATACATGTATAGTGGAGATTGGCTTGACTTCTCGAGCTATACAGAGAAACAGGGGGCAGGGAGGGAGTTCCATATACAGAGACAGCTGGTTGAAAGTAATAAACTCTGATTCTAACATTTAATAACAACTTTATTGGGTCGTCTTCGTTAGTACAAGAACAAAAGGGAAAGAGGTTAGTATGTCCATAAGTATGGACGAAGGCAAAAGTAAAGGAATTTCCCGTGATTATAATTCCCCAGTGGGGGAAAAGAGAATTGTTCATGATATTGAATGTTTGTACAGTGTCAGGACATGTCCATATTTGTAAGTATATGTGTCTGTACACCAGTGTGAAAGTCAGTTCACATGTAATCAGTTATGTGTGTTATATCAAGTCCATTTTGACTTCTCGGTACTTCGTGTCGAAGTGGTCAGGGCTAGGTAGGGGTTAGGGTTAGTTTTCGTCTACATGCCAAGAGATGCAAGAAAAAGAGATAGCGAATATTAAGTCCACGTGTATGCGGCAGTAGTCATTTTGGCTTTTTGTCTTCTTGTCGAAATTGAACCCAGGGCCAAAGCCCCAGGAAAATGTCTGTTGCGTCCCCAGAGAGGGGGACGTGTGTTCGGCAGTGCCAAAGAAGGAAAGAGTTATACAACTCCTACCCACAATAGGAATATGTGACACAAGGTCGGAAAGTGGGATTTGAAAAGTCAGCGCCCGCAACGGTAAGCATTCTGTCCATTAAAAATTGCCTGGGCAGCCCCGTTTGGCATTCCCCGGTAGGGGCGCCTCAGGCACTAAGCAATAAACTTACTCCTCCCCAAAGAGGGGAGGCAAAGCCTGGAAGGGTTGACCTCCTAGAACTGCACAGGACAGACCCATAGACCGGCGTAAATCAAGCCCCGAAGGCCAAGGCAATACCAGTCTATGGGGTGCAGTATCCATCGGAACAGATACTACACTTTGATCTTAGCCAAAAGGCCGAGAAAGAAGGAAAGAGAAAGAGCAGATGGCACTCAAGTGTTTATATAGTTATGCTAGCCATCCGTCATTCGCCTAAGAGAATGCCACTGATTGGTCAAGCCAAGGAGGAAGTAGATTGCTTGAGCCAATCAGCAGGCAGCTAAGAAGTCATTGATGTTTAAACAATATGGTGGCTTGTCGGAAATTGCTACAAGTGTACCAAGTTTTATGAGGTAGTTGTTGATGTATCTTGAAAAAAATTACCGGGGAATAGTTAAAAAAAAAATCACAGTGAAGAAGAGCACTAAGAATTTTTTCATCAACGCATCGCGTATATTAGATGAACGTGCGTTACTTTTGCATGCATTTGTTTAGGTATTTTTTTTTACTATCTTACCCAGTGCAGTTTCCCCCCTGAAAAAGTTCAAATTCTACTTTTTTTTGTACAAATACATTTAAACAGTCTAAAAAAATATCTGCAAAGAAAGAAATTAAAAAAAAAAAAAAAAATGAAATATTTAAGATTTTAGTGGGGGGGATCACTTTCCTTTATAAATTTAACGTAAAATGAGCACCCATTTCCTGGCCACTTAGCGTAAAAACGAGACATGTAACCGACTTGAGTTTTTAATTTGGGGGGGGGGTTTAAATAAAAAAATATTTATTTATTCGCGATTTAATTTTGAACAAGAAAATACTGTTGATTTTCACAAATTTTAATTTCTTCAATAAATGTTCTATTAATTAATTGAATTTGCATTAGTTTTTATTTATTTATTCGCGATTTAATTTTGAAAAAGAAAAAATTCGTTTTGAACAAAAAAATACCGTTAATTTTCACAAATTTTAATTTCTTCAATAAATGTTCTATTAATTAATTTAATTTGCATAGTTTTTATTTATTTATTCGCGATTTAATTTTGAAAAAAAAATCCGTTTTGAACAAAAAAATACCATTGCTTTTCACAAATTTTAATTTCTTCAATAAATGTTCTATTAATTAATTGAATTTGCGTAGTTTTTATTTATTTATTCGCGATTTAATTTTGAAAAAGAAAATCCGTTTTGAACAAAAAAATACCATTGCTTTTCACAAATTTTAATTTCTTCAATAAATGTTCTATTAATTGAATTTGTGTAGTTTTTATTTATTTATTCGCGATTTAATTTTGAAAAAAAAAATCATAGTTAGGGCATTCACGTCCATTTTCGGAGAAATTATGGACTAAAAGTGAAAAAAAAGGGGTGACTGCCCTTTACACTATTGTAGCTCTTCTGAAATG
The DNA here is from genome assembly GCA_963556195.1 of Sepiola atlantica. NCBI lineage: Eukaryota > Metazoa > Mollusca > Cephalopoda > Sepiida > Sepiolidae > Sepiola > Sepiola atlantica. Next base: position 57,579,983 of record OY744549.1, on the reverse strand, counting down.
AAAACAAATAAATTTGTCCCGTCTCTAAACTGCAGAAGTGCCAAATCTTGTTTCCCATCAATAAATACTTATATGGCCTCCTCACTTCAAGAATATCATACACTAGGATTCTCGAGTGATATCTCAATAGAAATCAGCAAAAAGTTTTCTTAGATAGTCAAAAAAAAAAGTGCATCCGTTGGCATTCACATTTTCTTTCTTCATCAGAGTTCAGAGCAGAAAGAATGATACACTTTTAATGGCCATTTTTAATAAAGACAAAAAAAAAAGAGAGGGTTGTCTGCCCCTTATACTACTGTGGCTCTTCTGAAATTAAAACAAATAAATTCGCCCCTGTCCATAAAGTGCAGAAGTGCCAAATTAAATTGCTACATTTCACATTTCTGTCTTCATCAGAGTGCAGGGCAGAAAGAATGATACACTTTCAATGGCCATGTTAGAAAGACGATGGCTGATGCAATCCATAATGGAAGCATCAAACTATGGGAAAAACTAAGTCGGGGGAAAATAGGGATAATCATTGGTGGACCATTTCACACCGGTGGCTCACTTCACCCTGGGTTACCTGATAAAAGATTATATATTCGTTCGTATAGTTCAATAACTTTGTATTAAAGGGAGGTAATTCCGTTGAATCCAATCCAATATGACTGTACCAACGATGTGATAAACTCTAACTTATATCATAAACACAATGGCTGATGCAATCCAAAATGAAAGCATGAAGCTCTATTAATTAATTAAAATGGCGTTAGTTTTTATTTATTTATTCTCGATTTAATTTTGAAAAAAAAAAAATTATATTTAGGGAATTCAAGTTGATTTTCGGAGAAATTATGTACTAAAAATGTACTAGAAGTGAAAAAAAAGAGAAGAGAGTTGACTGCCCTTTACACTATTGTAGCTCTTCTAAAATGAAAACAAATAAATTTGCCCAGTCCCTAAACTGCAGAAGTGCCAAATCTTGTTTCCCATTAATAAATACTTATATGACCTCTTTACTTCAAGAATATCATACACAAGAGTTCTCAAGTGATTTAAATAGAAATCAGCAAAAAGTTTTCTTAGATAGTGAAAAAAATGAATACGTTGGCATTCACACTTTCTTTCTTCATCAGAGTGAAGAGCAGAATGTTGTTCTTGTTCGTACGTTATCACCTTTCACACATACTTTAAAAAAAATTTTAAAAAATCGTCTGATCAGCAAAGATTATGATTAATCTGATGTCGCTAAGGTAAACATTTCCGACTTTACCCATTTTCACCCTGGGTTACATTATAAAAGATTATATATTCGTTTGTATAGTTCAATAACTTTGTATTAAAGGAAGGTAATTCCGTTGAATCCAATCCAATATGACTGTACAAACGATGTGATAAACTCTAACTTGGCCATATCATAAACACAATGGCTGATGTAATCCAAAATGAAAGCATGAAGCTCGGGGGGGGGGGGGGAATAAAAAAACGAAGTTAGGAGAAAACAGAAATAATTATTGATGGCCGACTCCAACCCGGTGTACATCACTCGAGAGAATTTGTGTTTGATTTTGGTATGACAACTTTGGGGTATCTTTTACAACGCTCAGCAGAGTAAAAACGCTAAAAAAAACAAATACACAACAAATAAAAGTAACTGTAGGCTGTAAAAGTTATTTTCAAACTTGCCTGTGGCATTTGTTTGTATTTTTAGACCGTTACAACCGCTATTTATTAGAAATCAATAGTTTTGTCACAGGAACATGAAAAAAAAAAAAATGGCCGATTTTTTTTTGGGGGGGGGGGGTTCGTAAGAAAGCACGTGAATCGGCCATCTTGAATTTTGTGCAAACCTTTGGAAAAAAAAAAAAAAAACAATGAATTTTTATTTTTTACATCTAATAAAAACCCATTTATAATACGTAAAAATAAAAACAAATTACATAGGTAAGTAGAAAAATATCTATTCTCGTAGCACGTCAACTTCGCTTGTTGCAAATTTATGTTTTTAAACCCTTTTCTCGTTCTTTTTTTTTGGGACCCCGTTCGCGACTCTGCTGAGCGTCGTAAAAGATATCCCAACCTTGTTCGATAATCCAACTAAAAACAGAGAGACACGCGAATTCCGACGGGGCTGCTCAGGCATTTTTTTTGCGGGTCCCAGCGTGCACTGCCTCTGGCGGGCTGGCCCACCAAATCCCACTTTCCGACCTTGTGTCACATCTTCGTGCGGTGGGTGGGTGGGTGGGTGGCGAATAATAATTATAATCCATAATGGAAGCATCAAACTCTGGGAAAAAACTAAGTCGGGAGAAAATAGGGATAATTATCCGTTGCCCATTTCACCCCGGTGATCCACTTCACCCACACCCACCCACCCACAATTGAAATTAAGAAAAATGGGCAAAATTTAAAAAAAAAAAAAAATTTTCAATTGGTTATATGTAGAATTGGGCGGTTTTTAAATTTTGGTTTCGGTATCGGTTTCTTTCCCTTAAAACCTCGGTTTACGGTTCGGTTTTTCGTTTTTTTTGAAAAAAAATTTTTTTACTATGGAAGCTGCTATTCATTCTCTTGTGTGATGATTAGTTATTATTAATATTTGTTTTTAAGACAGGGTAATAAAACTGTGATTGAGAAAAACTAGTTTCTCAGCATGGTTAGGTTTCAGCCTACATCTCCGGTCACTAATGACAAGTCCAGCCTTACTAAATATCCGTTCACTCACTTTAAGACAGGGTAATAAAACTTTATAAACATGCGTAAAAGACTAGTAGTACACCCGAAAACCGCGCCAAGGGAAAAGGAAGGATGGTTAAAAAAAAAGTAGAGATTATTAATTCACCGAAAGTCATTTTTTAAGCTTTAAGGTAATTTTAGTCATAGAATTCATGACTTGGATTAAAGTTTAATAATTAAACTTTCGAATAAATTGTCAACTCTAAATAAATGCCATATTAACAATTTAGTAAAATATAAATCGTTACATAGTCTACTTTTTGAATAACCCATTTTTGGGAGAGAAAACGGTATAGTTGAGAGATAGTTCTCTAGAAATGACAATTTATGTATGAAGTGGCTTTTCAAAAGTAAACAATGAAATGCCTAATGTTTAAAATAATTTTAAAAATCTGAATAAAGTGATACTAGCATTGGCAACTACTTTTTTTTCTTTTTAAATGTTTATACTCGCTCGCTACTTTTCGTTTATTTACTTTTACAACAAGTATTTTTTTTTTAAATTTCATTTTAATAACTTATTTTTTTAGATAACTCTGAAACAAACATAAATAATTATTTTACAATTTTGAGTTGAATCAAGTAGATTTTCGACATCATACGGAACGCGTTTGATTTTTCTTTTTCATTTGAAAATAGTTTATGCTAAAAATACGATGTCATGTTGTCTGTCGTATTTCTCTTTTTTTTTCATTTGAAAATTCAAAATGTTAATGATAAACAAACTGTAAACAAAGATTTCTTCCTACAAGTCAATTAAATGTTTTTATCATATATTTGTCCTCTTACTAATATAACATTTTTTGGTAATATTCAATTTTATTCAAATCGAAAAATCTTTTCAACCGTGTTTCCTTGTA
>OY744549.1:57518905-57568905 GCA_963556195.1 Sepiola atlantica | reverse complement strand
TTTGTTTTTGTTTTGTAAGATTCTCTGCACAGTAGGAGAAAATTTTTCTTCTGGTTTAATTATTTTTGACAAAGGGAAGTCTCCTTTTCCCGAAATATTAAATAGTGATTTTTAATCACCCGGACATCACACGAACAGCTAAAAACACTCTTGCTGTTATGTAAGATTTTAGGAAAAATAAATAGTAAATCATATTTCGTATTCGATCGATTTATTGTTTTTGTTCCTTACAACTTGCATCTTACCCGGAATTTGCATTGCCCACAGCCTTTCAAAAACTTACTACTATATATATATATATATAATATATATATATATATATATATATATATATATATATAATTATTTTGTTGCTGATTTTATTCCATTAATTGCGACAAAATATCTTCTGTTTCATTAACACTCGCAAAGAGCGTCAACTTTTCAGGCTATAATGGAATCAAATGGCATAGACTTTAAATTCACCTCAACAGGAAATTGAAAATGCATTAGGGGGGAGGGGGGACAGAGATGGAGCTCTGCCTATAACGGGGACATGAGAAGGGAGGGGGAGACCCCAACAAGTCATGTTTCAAAAAGTTACGTGGGAGGTTCTCTCGTGTCTGGGCCATCGTGACCTCAATTCCAGCCAGGGCGGGGCAGGGCGGGTTAAATTTAAAATGAGAATAGAATTATAATCATAGTTATAACTGTCATTTTTGTTGTAATAGATAATTATCATGTAGATAAAAGTGTTCGATAATTTTAATTTATGGTATTAATTGCTACTTCTGCATTCTATTTTTATTCTATTTTAATGTAGTTATGTATGGCTTGCTCATTATTTGTAGTGAATTTTGTTGTGATAATATTTTTTAATTGTGATTATATTCTACTAAGATCAATACTAGCGGAATCATTTTATAAAAGAAGTTTAATGGTGTTACCATTTTTTAGCATTAATAAAATCGATTACAATAACAATAACAATGCCAATCATTGTTATATATTGTTGAGGTGAATTTAAAGTCTATGCCATCTGATTCCATTATAGCCTGAGAAGTTGACGCTCTTTGCGAGTGTTAATGAAACAGAATATATTTTGTCGCAATTAATGGAATAATAAAATCATTAACAAAATAATATATTTTGCTCTGAATTTTCATAAACCCGGTTTCAACTTCCTTTGGATTCATACCCCCTGGATATTTGTAACAAGTTAATTATATATATATATATACTAGACCACCCGTGACCCGTTGGGTCAGTTTGTTATATTAGCTATGGAATTCATGTATGAGCGTGACACTTGTGGCATAAAGAAAATAGGTTTTTTTTTCATAACAGAAGCATTTCTATGAAAGTATATTAAAATGAAAAAAGAATATAGATAGATTTCTATGAGTCGTTCTGTTTATTATAATTGTTTTTTTTTTGGATGTAATATGTGTAAAACATATGATTCAAGTATTTGCTGTTTAAAAAACAACAAAAGGAAACACTATTTAATGTAATAGAAATGTGTGCATTTACCGATTCAGCTTTCTCGCGTACGTAACGAAAACAGAGGGAGTAGGAGTGGTGAAATCTATGAGAGGGAAAGTGGGAGGTGGTTTCGTTCACCGACCGCTAGTATGGCTGATATTAATAATGAGTGTTGTTTTTTTGTTTGTTTGTTTTTGTTTTTTAAAAGGGAGGAGTTTTTTTGAAACTGCGACAGACTTTACGAAGTTTTTAGCCGTGAAGAAAACAAAAAATCTATTTGATGAAATTAAATGAAATTGTTTATATTAAAAGCGATATAAAAATTTCCAGAATGAAAAATTTCATGCGTTCGTTAATCATAATAGAGAATAACGGAATTGGAATAACAGATTGAAGACGATGCTATTTACGCATGCGCAACCGGATGTTGAAAACCGGAAAGCTGATTGCAAACAGACAAGATCAATAGAGTTTTAGTATTATATAGATATATATATATATATATTAAAATTTAAAGTCAAAATGTTTAGAGCATAAATGTTCAATAGAATGACCTACCTATAGTAAGTCTAGATATAGTCGAAATATAGACATTCATGTACTCCAAATTATTATTATTATCAGCTCAATGGTTGATGATTAAGATCAAACAGAGCTATTGTAAAGTACGTCTAGATAAACAAAATTAGCACATTATTTATATCAGTTGCAAGAATTCAAAAACAACGAATACTTGGCATACGATCGTTTCTAAGACGATTTTGAATATTTTATTTACAATATAAAATAAAAATAAATGAGCTAATTATATTATATATATATATATATATATATATATATATATATATAGTGTGTAGATTTCAATTTTGTGTAGAGAATCTGAATAACAGAGCTCAATGTAATTTAAACAGAGCAAAACAGAATTATAAAAAGAAAAACTATACACACATTAAGGTTGTACACATAATAACTTATTTCGACCCCTTTAATTAGGTCTCCTCAGATGTATAGACAATGTATAGGGTTTTTTTGACGTGGTTGTCTATACATCTGAGGAGACCTAATTAAAGGGGTCGAAATAAGTTATTATGTGTACAACCTATGTGTTATTATGTGTGTATAGTTTTTCTTTTTATAATTCTATATATATATATATATATATATATATATATGAAAGCTAATGGAAGTGAAGAGGAGAGTGTATCCTAATGAAGGAGATCTTATGTCACACCGTTAAAAAGATTCTCTCCTTTTTTTTTCATATCATTTCAGGAATCCCAACTATGGAATCACGATTACATAACCACAATGTAATGGCAGTGAGTGTTGGGCCATCACCCAGGCCTCACTTGTTTGACTCCAGAGCAATGACTATTGAGAAGATTGTAGGCCAAAATGAGATCACCGCCTAATCGTTGGCACTCAAGGGAGAAAAGGTTACGTTTCTTGAGTCGGCTTTCATAGGGCAAATCCGATAGACCTGCGCACCATTCGAGTAGCAAGTCTTAATTTTTTATATTTACAATTATTTCATTTTCATTTCAACAGTAATCCAGACCATGTGACAAATGGAAATCGCTCCAGACAAGACATGAAGCCACTTGATCTAAGGAGCTAACAAGAACAAATATGATTATCGCGAAGACAGCAGATGCCTATTGGCATTCGTCTTGAAAAGACCAAGTCAGCAGGAACGGAGTTCCACAAGCCTGCGATTCTTGGAAAGAAGCTACTGGAATAGGAAGCTGTATTACAATGAGGTATCGAAACGGCGAATCGATGGAGACCACTAGACTAACAGATCAAATGAGCTGGAACAAAAAAAGCGGGGAATAGATCATATAATTCTGAAGAACACGTGCCATAATAGTATTTATAGAAAAGATTGAGACTAGCAAAATCAAGAGACGGAGTTCTAAAAGAACAAATGGATTCCCCTGCTAAGGATTCTATATTTGCATGTGATATGTGTGGCAAGGCATTTTCAACCAAGAGTAATTTCACAAGACATCTAGGAATTCACGCCGGAGATAAACCATTCATGTGTAACATTTGTGACAAAACTTATGTTAGAAAAAGTACCTTGAAATTACACAAAAGAATCCATGCAGGAGAGAAACCCTACAAGTGTGACGTGTGTGGCAAGATGTTTTCTCTCAAGGTTACCTTTATCGCGCATAAAAGAATCCACACTGGAGAGAACCTAATTTCTTGTGAAGTATGTGGCAAAACCTTTCCGTTAAGGAGTCAGCTGAAGATGCATTCACGAATCCACACCGGAGAGAAAAAACATGCCTGCGCTATTTGTGGCCGAGGATTCTTTGAACACTCTAAACTGAGAAGCCACATGAGATCTCACACGGGTGAGAAACCTTTTCCGTGTCAAAACTGCGGGAAGTCTTTTTCGCAAAAGACATATCTAAAGAGCCATCTGAGGACACACAATAGAGAGAAACCCTTTTCGTGTGAATTTTGCAACAAGGCTTTCTCTCAGAATGGTAACCTAGCAACGCATCGGCGAACTCATCGGACAGACAATCAATTTTCTTGCCAGGTATGTGGTACGACTCTTTCCACGCGCGGTCAGTTGAAAATTCACTTGAGGATTCATACTGGGGAGAAGCCATATTCTTGTGAGGTTTGTAGCAGAGGTTTCAATGAAAAGAATAACCTTAAGAGCCATATGAGAACTCATACTGGAGAGAAACCGTTTCCGTGTGAAGTCTGTGGCAAATGCTTTTCTGAAAGGACGAATCTGGAAACCCATATTAGAATACACAATGGAGAAAAGCCCTTTTCTTGTGAAATGTGCGGCAAAGCCTTTACTCAAAACGGCAGCCTGAAGATACATAGACGAACTCATACCGGAGAGAAACCGTATACATGTCAAGTGTGTGACAAAGCTTTCCCTGAAAAGTATCGGCTTAAAGTTCATTTGAAGATACATATAGAAAATAGCTTATAGCATCGTAAAGCTTGCGTCTAAAGGTTTCCTGAAAAGATTTAAAATCAACAATGAAGTTATTGTATGAGTCAATTCTATATGATTCGTAAATAATCTGGCTATCTGTGCGTACCGTAAGCTTGGTATCAACCCATCTAAACCTACCCCATCTATTTTTAAAATAGTAGGGTAGACTAGACTCTCAAGCCTTCGTAGGGTAACTAGTCTTGGTAAAGGGAAAATAATGCTCATGACCAGATAGGTCTTTTTACCTTCAGAAGTCAATAGTCCCTATTTACTTGCATCCCCAGGAGGGCAGTTAGACAAAGTCGGTTTTTAATCTGGGGAAAATCTAGATCCCCAAAGAGGGGCACTCTGGATCGAAACAAAAGTAAAAATTGACTTAGTCTAGAAGGATTTCTCCTTCACTGACCGAGGACAGAAAGGATGAAGTGTAGTATAAAGAACTGATACTACACTTTTCACTTTTCTAAAAGGGCAGGCAGCTTGCACAAGACCACAATGCTGTATGGAGTTGATCCAATCAGTAGTGGAACCTCAAAGAACGTTTCAAAAACTTCTTCAAGAGAGTGAGAGACAGAGAGAGAGAGATATGCAGAGCAAAATATGCACAGAGAGAGATAAATGTGGGCTACTGCATCAGAAAAAGAGAGATAGTCAACTTGTGTCGAACACTATTTAATTTACATAGTGCAATCAGCCCGACACTCACTGAGGATTTTTAGGGGACGGCAACTATTTTGTGTTTGCTCAGCTTGAGTGTCTGGCCAGAAAGAGGAAGAACCCCTCTTCTCCCCAAATCGCATGATTTCGCCAACTTCCGTTTACAATCTATACCTCCAATCTATACCTAACCCTACCCCCTAAGCCAACCCTACCCCTAACCTATACCTAACCCAGTCTTAACCTGTAACCTATACCTAACCCCTAACCCAACCATAACCCAATCGTAACCTATACCTAACCCCTAATCTATACCTAACCGAACCCTACCCCTAATCTATACCTAACCCTAACCCCTAACCAACCCCTAACCCAACCTACCCCTTAACCCAACCCTAATCTATACCTACCCTCAATCCTACTCCCAACCCTAACCATAACTCCCTAACCCCTAATCTATACCTAACCCAACCCTACCCCTAACCTATACCTAACCCTACTCCCTAACCCAACCCTACTCCTAATCTATACCTAACCCTACCCCCTAACCCAACCCTACCACTAACCTATACCTAACCCTACCCCCTAACCCAACCCTAGCCCTAATCTATACCTAACCTTACCCCCTAACCCAACCCTACCCCTAACCTATACCTAACCCTACCCCCTAACCCAACCCTACCCCTAACCTATACCTAACCCTACCCCCTAAGCCAACCCTACCCCTAACCTATACCTAACCCTACCCCCTAAGCCAACCCTACCCCTAATCTATACCTAACCCTACCCCATAACTCAACCCTACCCCTAATCTATACCTAACCCTACCCCATAACTCAACCCTACCCCTAATCTATACCTAACCCTACCCCATAACTCAACCCTACCCCTAATCTATACCTAACCCTACCCCATAACCCAACCCTACCCCTAACCTAACCCTACCCCCTAACCCAACCCTACCCTACCCCCTAACCCTCTTCTCCCAAAATCACGTTATTTCACCAATTCTGGTTTACTTTACAAAGTGCATTTACCTCCAATCCAACCCTAACCCATACCTAACCCTAACCCATACCTAACCTTAACCCTCACCTCCAATCTGTTAATCATTCTCTCCATTCAAACTTGTGGCCGCCGCCGCCGCTATGTTACATTTGAAAGAGGCGGAAATTTTTAGATGGCCCTGACTCTCAAAAGACGATTGATTCCCTCGTATTAAAACTGACTTCGTGTCACTTGAGACCAACAGATACTTAAACGGAAATTTCTGCAAAATCAGTGGCTTGATTGCCAGAACAGTATTGTGATAACAAAAAATCATGCTGATCAACTTGTTTTATTTTTTCATGCTTAGACCAACAACAATTTTACATGTATGGTTTCAGTTGTGAGATTGTCCAATATTTGAATTCAAGGCTACATCAATCCCTTAAAGAGGGGTTAAATTTGTCCTTTTCAGAGTTTGATGAGTAAACACATTCAAAACGTATATTAGGTCATTACAAAAAATTATGGCCGATGAATCAAGAAACATGTTTTACCTTTTCCCATAATCTGTAAAACTGCTGCCGTGCTGACTGTAAGTATCCGAGACATTTCTTTGGCACTTTGACAGTCAACTTATCCACTTGGCCACGCAAGTTCAACTGAACTCACAGGCATTCCTCAACGCAGTGTTACACGGATTCTTTATCGCCAAGATATACAGCCTTATAATTTGCGTGCATTTTGACTCACCTTGTGTATATATACGAGGGGCATACAAATGCAGAGCATGGCCATCTTACATGTACAGATATCCCTACAAGACCCACGACTTCACCAAAGCCATTACAAGATGCCTCTTGTACGAGGGGCGTTCAATAAGTATATATATATATATATATATATTGCACTTTACTAGATGCATGAAGGTACCTTAAAATGAATGATATATATATATATATATATATATATATATGAGGGGGTTCAATAAGTAATGCCCCTGACCCATTTCCCATAGCAGTAGATTAATGAAACTTGGCACGGTTATTTTTTTCTATCCTCTGATGAAAAGAGTTTATCTTTGAAAATCCATGGATTAAGGATATGAAGCTCCTTGCTCTGAACTTCTGATGTTCTAATAAATATTGTATCTTTACAATTTTTTATTCTCATCTTTCATCTCTAGAATATATATATATATATATATATATATATAATTATTATTAGCGGGGACTTGGAAATACCTGGTATAGCAGGGCCGGCGGGACAGTTATAAAAGGGGGGTTGGGTCTCCTAAAAAGTGGGGGAGGGGCCCGCCGCCATCCATGTATAGTACTCAGGCGCGATTCTACCCCACTCGGCTAGATGGACCCATAGATTTTGTTAACTCATCCATCTAGGAGACGGAAACTCCGATATAAAATCTGCGCTCTACATCGTCTCTCGGTTATCTTGCCTCGGCTTGTCACTGAAACGAGACTTTGTAGAAGGAGAGCGTGCTCTGCGTGTCGTACAAACGCAGAGAACGGCCATCTTACATGTACAGATATTCCTACAAGACCCACGACTTCACCAAAGCCATTACAAAATGCCTCTTGTACGAGGGGTGTTCAATAAGTAATGCCCCTGACCCATTTCCCATAGCAGTAGATTAATGAAACTTGGCACAGTTATTAGTCTTTCTCTACATAGGAATCACCCAGAGTTATGCATTTCTCCCATCGTTTGGTGCAGCTCTGGACACCGTTTTTGTAGAACACCCCAGGTTGGTCCTCCAACCACGTCGTAACTTCAGAAATCAAGGCTGCATCATCTGGGAAACGCTTTCCTTTTAAAAACAACTTCATGGCTGGAATTAGATGAAAGTCAGAGGGTGCAAGTTCAGGTGAGTAAGGGGGATGGGGGAGAATTTCATAGCCACACGCCCGTGCTTCTGATCTGACGACATGCATGTTGTGGACCGGAGCGTGATCCTGCAGGAGGAGGATAACTTTGCTGATCTTGCCCCGCCTCTTGATTTTGTTTGCGTCTCTTAATTTCATCAAAAGTGAATCGTAATAGGCTCCTGTAATTGTGGTACCCTTTGCCAGGAAATCTGTCATCACTACTCCATCCTGGTCCCAGAGGGCTGCACCCTTACCTTCTTTGGAGGTGGTGAGTCCAAGTACTTCCACTGCATTGACTGGGCTTTGGTCTCTGGATCATAGTGATGGACCCAAGTTTCATCCTGTGTAATCAGTCATTTGAAAAACTTTGACTCATCTTCTTGGCACATCTCCAAATTCATCCTCGAACACTCAACGCGTTTTTGCTTCTGGAAAGTTGTGAACAACCTGGGAATCCATCTAGCAGACACCTTATGCAAATGCAAATGGTCATGAATGATAGTTTCTACAGACCCTGTACTAATCTTGACCTCTTGGGCTATTTGGCGAATAGTAATGTGTCGATCTTCCAAAATGGCAGCCTCAACTTGACGGACAGATGCCTCATCAATGGAAGAAGAGGGACGACCAGGTCTGGGAGCTGTTTCTACAGACTTCCGGCCATGTTTGAATTCACGATGCCAGCATTTTACATGGTCATATGATGGGGCATCATCACCATAAGTTTCTTTCATTTCATCACAAGTTTCCTTTGGTGTGCGTCCTTTCAAATACAAAAACCGGATCACTGCGCGACACTCAACTGGCTCCATTCACACTTGACTCAGTTCAAACACCTGTAAATCAGAAACCACAATTAGTTCAGAGCTGTTTTTTACAACATAACCCATACAGATATAAATCATTACACATGCAAAATTTCATCTAGATCAGACAACTGGAAGTGGATCAGGGGCATTATTTATTGAACGCCCCTCATATGTGTATATATATATATATATATATGTATATATATAATAATAATATTTTATTTATAAATATTAATTATTTATTGCTTTGCCTTTTGGCTAAGATCAAAGTGTAGTCTCTGTTCCGATGGATACTGCACCCCATAGACGGGTATTGTCTTAGCCTTCGGGGCTTGATTTATGCCGGTTTATGGGTTTGTCCTGTGCAGTTCTAGGAGGTCCACCCTCCCAGGCTTTGCCTCCCCTCTTTGGGGAGGAATAAGTTTATTGCTTACTGCCTGAGGCGCCCCTACCGGGGAATGCCAACGGGGCTGCCCAGGCAATTTTTAAACCCCACTTTCCCACCTTGGGTCACATCTTACTTGTGGGAGTAAGATAAAAACTGGCCTTGTGCCTAACTTCTGGAGAGGAGTAAATCAATACAGACATCGATGTTTCATGCTAACGCAATCTTCAGTGCAGGAAGCTAATTCCCGACGGTCGGCGGGCGCGAACTCCGATCACAAATCGCCACTGATTCGCAGTCAAGAGTCTTACCCGTTGGCCACCACAAATTAGCTTGGAATTTAGGAGGAATTTAACTTTGTAAATGCCAAGTTGACGGGTATTTACAACGAGCAGCGAAGAGTGATCAACAACAACAACAAACTGTGTTGGATCTCGCAATGAAGCTAGTAGTACTGCTTGTTATTAAACTCACTCAGAATGCCCGGCCTTAGTAAGGGGGGGGGGCTATATAATATATATATATATATATATATATATATATGGGACTCTATTATCTTACTGGACTATTGGCGAAATGTTTGATGACTTCCCTTCTAATTTTTGCTAATTAAGATTCTTAATAATAAAAACAATCTTTGTCTCAGAAACGAGCGTACACTAAGAGTGTGTTGATGTTGAATTTTTAGAACTTGTATACGTAATAATGAATATGTCATAATTGTGTATATTTCTAAATTGTCATATATATTAGGTCGTTACAAAAATAATGGCCGATTTCAGAAACGTAAATTTATTCATAAAAATTCTTTCACCTTTCTGATACTCTGTAAATGACGTGAAACTGCTGACGTACTGACTGTAAGTATCCGAGACATTTCTTTGACACTTTGACGTGGATTTTGCTCAACAAGTGTTTGCAATTGTTCATTGTCAAGATTGCACGGCCGTCCTCTACCTTCTTCATCTTCAAGGAACTACGGAATTTCTCGAATCACTTTCGTACTGTCCGATGGCTTGTGGATCGATCTCCCAATATTCTGTTGATATTGGCAGAAGTTTCGAAGGCATCGTGCCCAAGTCTGAACTCGCTCAAGCAACGTAAGAAGCCGAAGGTCATGTTTTGGCGTGTTCATCAATGAGGGTCGTCTATGCTTCAAAAATACGTTCTATCTGAAAAAAAGTTACAAATTATTATTGAGAACACATTAATATGTTAAAATTTACTGATCTCCTTGATTTCCGAGAACTTCGATTGAAGTAAAATGAAACAAAAGAGTTAAAATTTACCGTGAAATAAACTACAAATTCTGTGTTAGAATGACTTTTTAAAAGCCAGCGCTTCAGGCGGCCATTATTTTTGTACCGACCTAATAGACATAGTATAATGATAACAAGAAAATATTTGTATATGATTCAATGTACTTTTTCCTAAATAAGTGAGTTTGCAAAGCCAGTTATATAAAAAAAAAAATAAAGACAAAATCCATAATTGAAAAGTTGTGGATCGATTTTTTTCACCTTTCTGATACTCTGTAAATGATGTGAAACTTCTGCCGTACTGACTGTAAGTATCCGAGACATTTCTTTGACGTTGATTTTGCTCAACAAGTGCTTGCAATTGTTCATCAAAGTGTAGTATCTGTTCCGATGGATACTTTGTCCTGTGCAATTCTAGGAGGTGCCCCATTTCCAAGTGATGTTGCCTATCGTAACAGCACTAAGCTGGATACTCCACCAGACTAGATTAATTCTTGTCCTGGAATCCGGTAAAAAACAAGAAACCACAAGAAACATAGTTTCCTGAGATGAAAGTTAATGTTCTTAACTTTTTTTACTAACTCAACATTTGAGAGGTAGATAGTAATCTTGATTGAACACTTAGATATATATGTATCTCATACAGAAATCAATTATTTTTCAGAACACATTAATTATTATATATGTTAAAATTTACCAGAAATAAACTACAAATTCTGTGTTGAAATGACTTTTAAAAACCCAGCGCTTCAGGCGGCCATTATTTTTATAACTTAATAAATTTTTTTTTTAAAATGGCGCTAGATGGGTTTCTACATAGACTCTCAGCATGCGTGATCACGCCGCCTACTGATGAGTTGATCCCTTAAAATAGTGTTAGAAACTAACTAATATAATAACTGTAAAAAATAAATTGACTTACATGAGTGATTTTCCACTGGAAGACTTGAGACTATAAGTTTTTTTTATATATATATTTTTTTTAAATTTTTTTTTTTATATAGTTTTAATGGTTGAGAAACTTCCGAGACTATATATATATATATATATATATATATATATATATATATATATATATATATAAAATAGTAACTCTGTTTGGTTGTGTGTGTCTGCCTGATCTTTGTGTCTTATGTTCACCCAAACCGCTGGACAGAATTGCTTGAAAATTGGCATGTGAACTTGAATGCCTACTAGACATCGCCCTCGAGTGTCTAAGGTCTCTCTGTACAGGGGTTTGTCAGGACAACCTGGTATGAGTATACTTCACCCTACAAGTAAACCCTGACTAAATATTCAAAATAAAAAATAGTATTCGAAGCCCAAATAAGATCCCCTCAGTATGACTACCTCACACTGGCGAGGAATGTTGCCTATAGTAACAGCACTAAACTGGATACTCCACCAGACTAGATTCATTCTTGCCCTGGAATCCGGTAAAAAACAAGAAACCACAAGAAACATAGTTTCCTGAGATGAAAGTTAATGTTTTTAACTTTTTTTACTAACTCAACGTTTGAGAGGTAGGGTTAGGATTAACTTTTTTTACTAACTCAACGTTTGAGAGGTAGGGGTAACATTTTTTACTAACTCAACGTTTGAGAGGTAGAGTTAGGGTTAACTTTTTTACTTACTCAACGTTTCAGAGGTAGGGTTAGAATTAACTTTTTTTTACTAACTCAACGTTTCAGAGGTAGGGTTAGGATTAACTTTTTTTACTAACTCAACGTTTCAGAGGTAGGGTTAACTTTTTTTACTAACTCAACGTTTGAGAGGTAGGGTTAGGATTAACTTTTTTTACTAACTCAACGTTTGAGAGGTAGGGTTAGGATTAACTTTTTTTTACTAACTCAACGTTTGAGAGGTAGGGTTAGGGTTAACTTTTTTTACTAACTCAACGTTTGAGAGGTAGGGTTAGGGTTAACTTTTTTTACTAACTCAACGTTTGAGAGGTAGGGTTAGGGTTAACTTTTTTTACTTACTCAACGTTTGAGAGGTAGGGTTAGGATTAACTTTTTTTACTTACTCAACGTTTGAGAGGTAGGGTTAGGTTTAACTTTTTTTACTTACTCAACGTTTGAGAGGTAGGGTTAGGATTAACTTTTTTTACTTACTCAACGTTTGAGAGGTAGGGTTAGGGTTAACTTTTTTACTTAACGTTTGAGAGGTAGGGTTAGGATTAACTTTTTTTACTAACTCAACGTTTGAGAGGTAGGGTTAACATTTTTTACTAACTCAACATTTGAGAGGTAGGGTTAACTTTTTTTACTAACTCAACATTTGAGAGGTAGGGTTAACATTTTTTACTAACTCAACATTTGAGAGGTAGGGTTAACATTTTTTACTAACTCAACATTTGAGAGGTAGGGTTAACATTTTTTACTAACTCAACATTTGAGAGGTAGGGTTAACATTTTTTACTAACTCAACGTTTGAGAGGTAGGGTTAGGGTTAACTTTTTTTACTAAGTCAACGTTTGAGAGGTAGGGTTAACATTTTTTACTAACTCAACATTTGAGAGGTAGGGTTAGAATTAACTTTTTTTTACTAACTCAACGTTTCAGAGGTAGGGTTACGGTTAACTTTTTTTACTAACTCAACGTTTGAGAGGTAGGGTTAACATTTTTTACTAACTCAACGTTTGAGAGGTAGGGTTAGGATTAACTTTTTTTACTAACTCAACGTTTCAGAGGTAGGGTTAGGATTAACTTTTTTTACTAACTCAACGTTTCAGAGGTAGGGTTAGGATTAACATTTTTTACTAACTCAACGTTTGAGAGGTAGGGATAACATTTTTTACTAACTGAACGTTTGAGAGGTAGAGTTAGGGTTAACTTTTTTACTTACTCAACGTTTCAGAGGTAGGGTTAGGATTAACTTTTTTTTACTAACTCAACGTTTGAGAGGTAAGGTTAACATTTTTTACTAACTCAACGTTTGAGAGGTAGGGGTAACATTTTTTACTAACTCAACGTTTCAGAGGTAGGGTTAACATTTTTTACTAACTCAACGTTTCAGAGGTAGGGTTAACATTTTTTACTAACTCAACGTTTCAGAGGTAGGGTTAGGATTAACTTTTTTTTACTAACTCAACGTTTGAGAGGTAGGGTTAACATTTTTTACTAACTCAACGTTTGAGAGGTAGGGTTAGGGTTAACTTTTTTTTACTAACTCAACGTTTGAGAGGTAGGGTTAACATTTTTTACTAACTCAACGTTTGAGAGGTAGGGTTAGGATTAACTTTTTTTTACTAACTCAACGTTTGAGAGGTAGGGTTAACATTTTTTACTAACTCAACGTTTCAGAGGTAGGGTTAGGATTAACTTTTTTTTACTAACTCAACGTTTGAGAGGTAGGGTTAACATTTTTTACTAACTCAACGTTTCAGAGGTAGAGTTAGGATTAACTTTTTTTTACTAACTCAACGTTTCAGAGGTAGGGTTAGGATTAACTTTTTTTACTAACTCAACGTTTCAGAGGTAGGGTTAGGTTTAACTTTTTTTACTTACTCAACGTTTGAGAGGTAGGGTTAGGGTTAACTTTTTTTACTTACTCAACGTTTCAGAGGTAGGGTTAGGATTAACTTTTTTTACTAACTCAACGTTTCAGAGGTAGGGTTAGGATTAACTTTTTTTACTAACTCAACGTTTCAGAGGTAGAGTTAGGATTAACTTTTTTTTACTAACTCAACGTTTCAGAGGTAGGGTTAGGTTTAACTTTTTTTACTTACTCAACGTTTCAGAGGTAGGGTTAGGGTTAACTTTTTTTTACTAACTCAACGTTTCAGAGGTAGGGTTAGGATTAACTTTTTTTTACTAACTCAACGTTTGAGAGGTAGGGTTAGGATTAACTTTTTTTACTTACTCAACGTTTCAGAGGTAGGGTTAGGGTTAACTTTTTTTACTTACTCAACGTTTCAGAGGTAGGGTTAGGATTAACTTTTTTTACTAACTCAACGTTTCAGAGGTAGGGTTAGGTTTAACTTTTTTTACTTACTCAACGTTTCAGAGGTAGGGTTAGGGTTAACTTTTTTTACTTACTCAACGTTTCAGAGGTAGGGTTAGGGTTAACTTTTTTTACTAACTCAACGTTTGAGAGGTAGGGTTAGGATTAACTTTTTTTACTAACTCAACGTTTCAGAGGTAGAGTTAGGATTAACTTTTTTTTACTAACTCAACGTTTCAGAGGTAGGGTTAGGTTTAACTTTTTTTACTTACTCAACGTTTCAGAGGTAGGGTTAGGGTTAACTTTTTTTTACTAACTCAACGTTTCAGAGGTAGGGTTAGGATTAACTTTTTTTTACTAACTCAACGTTTGAGAGGTAGGGTTAGGTTTAACTTTTTTTACTTACTCAACGTTTCAGAGGTAGGGTTAGGGTTAACTTTTTTTACTTACTCAACGTTTCAGAGGTAGGGTTAGGTTTAACTTTTTTTACTAACTCAACGTTTCAGAGGTAGGGTTAGGATTAACTTTTTTTTACTAACTCAACGTTTCAGAGGTAGGGTTAGGATTAACTTTTTTTACTAACTCAACGTTTGAGAGGTAGGGTTAGGATTAACTTTTTTTACTAACTCAACGTTTCAGAGGTAGAGTTAGGATTAACTTTTTTTTACTAACTCAACGTTTGAGAGGTAGGGTTAGGATTAACTTTTTTTACTAACTCAACGTTTCAGAGGTAGAGTTAGGATTAACTTTTTTTTACTAACTCAACGTTTCAGAGGTAGGGTTAGGTTTAACTTTTTTTACTTACTCAACGTTTCAGAGGTAGGGTTAGGTTTAACTTTTTTTACTTACTCAACGTTTCAGAGGTAGGGTTAGGATTAACTTTTTTTTACTAACTCAACGTTTCAGAGGTAGGGTTAGGATTAACTTTTTTTACTAACTCAACGTTTGAGAGGTAGGGTTAGGATTAACTTTTTTTACTAACTCAACGTTTCAGAGGTAGAGTTAGGATTAACTTTTTTTTACTAACTCAACGTTTCAGAGGTAGGGTTAGGTTTAACTTTTTTTACTTACTCAACGTTTCAGAGGTAGGGTTAGGGTTAACTTTTTTTTACTAACTCAACGTTTCAGAGGTAGGGTTAGGATTAACTTTTTTTTACTAACTCAACGTTTCAGAGGTAGGGTTAGGATTAACTTTTTTTACTAACTCAACGTTTGAGAGGTAGGGTTAGGATTAACTTTTTTTACTAACTCAACGTTTCAGAGGTAGGGTTAGGTTTAACTTTTTTTACTTACTCAACGTTTCAGAGGTAGGGTTAGGGTTAACTTTTTTTACTTACTCAACGTTTCAGAGGTAGGGTTAGGATTAACTTTTTTTACTAACTCAACGTTTGAGAGGTAGGGTTAGGGTTAACTTTTTTTACTAACTCAACGTTTCAGAGGTAGAGTTAGGATTAACTTTTTTTTACTAACTCAACGTTTGAGAGGTAGGGTTAACATTTTTTACTAACTCAACGTTTCAGAGGTAGAGTTAGGATTAACTTTTTTTTACTAACTCAACGTTTCAGAGGTAGGGTTAGGATTAACTTTTTTTACTAACTCAACGTTTCAGAGGTAGGGTTAGGTTTAACTTTTTTTACTTACTCAACGTTTGAGAGGTAGGGTTAGGGTTAACTTTTTTTACTTACTCAACGTTTCAGAGGTAGGGTTAGGATTAACTTTTTTTACTAACTCAACGTTTCAGAGGTAGGGTTAGGATTAACTTTTTTTACTAACTCAACGTTTCAGAGGTAGAGTTAGGATTAACTTTTTTTTACTAACTCAACGTTTCAGAGGTAGGGTTAGGTTTAACTTTTTTTACTTACTCAACGTTTCAGAGGTAGGGTTAGGGTTAACTTTTTTTTACTAACTCAACGTTTCAGAGGTAGGGTTAGGATTAACTTTTTTTTACTAACTCAACGTTTGAGAGGTAGGGTTAGGATTAACTTTTTTTACTTACTCAACGTTTCAGAGGTAGGGTTAGGGTTAACTTTTTTTACTTACTCAACGTTTCAGAGGTAGGGTTAGGATTAACTTTTTTTACTAACTCAACGTTTCAGAGGTAGGGTTAGGTTTAACTTTTTTTACTTACTCAACGTTTCAGAGGTAGGGTTAGGGTTAACTTTTTTTACTTACTCAACGTTTCAGAGGTAGGGTTAGGGTTAACTTTTTTTACTAACTCAACGTTTGAGAGGTAGGGTTAGGATTAACTTTTTTTACTAACTCAACGTTTCAGAGGTAGAGTTAGGATTAACTTTTTTTTACTAACTCAACGTTTCAGAGGTAGGGTTAGGTTTAACTTTTTTTACTTACTCAACGTTTCAGAGGTAGGGTTAGGGTTAACTTTTTTTTACTAACTCAACGTTTCAGAGGTAGGGTTAGGATTAACTTTTTTTTACTAACTCAACGTTTGAGAGGTAGGGTTAGGTTTAACTTTTTTTACTTACTCAACGTTTCAGAGGTAGGGTTAGGGTTAACTTTTTTTACTTACTCAACGTTTCAGAGGTAGGGTTAGGATTAACTTTTTTTACTAACTCAACGTTTGAGAGGTAGGGTTAGGATTAACTTTTTTTACTAACTCAACGTTTCAGAGGTAGAGTTAGGATTAACTTTTTTTTACTAACTCAACGTTTCAGAGGTAGGGTTAGGTTTAACTTTTTTTACTTACTCAACGTTTCAGAGGTAGGGTTAGGGTTAACTTTTTTTTACTAACTCAACGTTTCAGAGGTAGGGTTAGGATTAACTTTTTTTTACTAACTCAACGTTTCAGAGGTAGGGTTAGGATTAACTTTTTTTACTAACTCAACGTTTCAGAGGTAGGGTTAGGATTAACTTTTTTTACTAACTCAACGTTTCAGAGGTAGAGTTAGGATTAACTTTTTTTTACTAACTCAACGTTTGAGAGGTAGGGTTAGGATTAACTTTTTTTACTAACTCAACGTTTCAGAGGTAGAGTTAGGATTAACTTTTTTTTACTAACTCAACGTTTCAGAGGTAGGGTTAGGTTTAACTTTTTTTACTTACTCAACGTTTCAGAGGTAGGGTTAGGTTTAACTTTTTTTACTTACTCAACGTTTCAGAGGTAGGGTTAGGATTAACTTTTTTTTACTAACTCAACGTTTCAGAGGTAGGGTTAGGATTAACTTTTTTTACTAACTCAACGTTTGAGAGGTAGGGTTAGGATTAACTTTTTTTACTAACTCAACGTTTCAGAGGTAGAGTTAGGATTAACTTTTTTTTACTAACTCAACGTTTCAGAGGTAGGGTTAGGTTTAACTTTTTTTACTTACTCAACGTTTCAGAGGTAGGGTTAGGGTTAACTTTTTTTTACTAACTCAACGTTTCAGAGGTAGGGTTAGGATTAACTTTTTTTTACTAACTCAACGTTTCAGAGGTAGGGTTAGGATTAACTTTTTTTACTAACTCAACGTTTGAGAGGTAGGGTTAGGATTAACTTTTTTTACTAACTCAACGTTTCAGAGGTAGGGTTAGGTTTAACTTTTTTTACTTACTCAACGTTTCAGAGGTAGGGTTAGGGTTAACTTTTTTTACTTACTCAACGTTTCAGAGGTAGGGTTAGGATTAACTTTTTTTACTAACTCAACGTTTGAGAGGTAGGGTTAGGGTTAACTTTTTTTACTAACTCAACGTTTCAGAGGTAGAGTTAGGATTAACTTTTTTTTACTAACTCAACGTTTCAGAGGTAGGGTTAGGTTTAACTTTTTTTACTTACTCAACGTTTCAGAGGTAGGGTTAGGGTTAACTTTTTTTACTTACTCAACGTTTCAGAGGTAGGGTTAGGATTAACTTTTTTTACTTACTCAACGTTTCAGAGGTAGGGTTAGGTTTAACTTTTTTTACTTACTCAACGTTTCAGAGGTAGGGTTAGGGTTAACTTTTTTTACTAACTCAACGTTTGAGAGGTAGGGTTAGGATTAACTTTTTTTACTAACTCAACGTTTCAGAGGTAGGGTTAGGTTTAACTTTTTTTACTTACTCAACGTTTCAGAGGTAGGGTTAGGTTTAACTTTTTTTACTTACTCAACGTTTCAGAGGTAGGGTTAGGGTTAACTTTTTTTACTAACTCAACGTTTCAGAGGTAGGGTTAGGATTAACTTTTTTTACTAACTCAACGTTTCAGAGGTAGGGTTAGGTTTAACTTTTTTTACTTACTCAACGTTTCAGAGGTAGGGTTAGGGTTAACTTTTTTTACTTACTCAACGTTTCAGAGGTAGGGTTAGGATTAACTTTTTTTACTAACTCAACGTTTGAGAGGTAGGGTTAGGATTAACTTTTTTTACTAACTCAACGTTTCAGAGGTAGGGTTAGGTTTAACTTTTTTTACTTACTCAACGTTTCAGAGGTAGGGTTAGGATTAACTTTTTTTTACTAACTCAACGTTTCAGAGGTAGGGTTAGGATTAACTTTTTTTTACTAACTCAACGTTTGAGAGGTAGGGTTAACATTTTTTACTAACTCAACATTTGAGAGGTAGGGTTAACTTTTTTTACTAACTCAACATTTGAGAGGTAGGGTTAACATTTTTTACTAACTCAACATTTGAGAGGTAGGGTTAACATTTTTTACTAACTCAACATTTGAGAGGTAGGGTTAACATTTTTTACTAACTCAACATTTGAGAGGTAGGGTTAACATTTTTTACTAACTCAACGTTTGAGAGGTAGGGTTAGGGTTAACTTTTTTTACTAAGTCAACGTTTGAGAGGTAGGGTTAACATTTTTTACTAACTCAACATTTGAGAGGTAGGGTTAGGTTTAACTTTTTTTTACTAACTCAACGTTTCAGAGGTAGGGTTACGGTTAACTTTTTTTACTAACTCAACGTTTGAGAGGTAGGGTTAACATTTTTTACTAACTCAACGTTTGAGAGGTAGGGTTAGGATTAACTTTTTTTACTAACTCAACGTTTCAGAGGTAGGGTTAGGATTAACTTTTTTTACTAACTCAACGTTTCAGAGGTAGGGTTAGGATTAACATTTTTTACTAACTCAACGTTTGAGAGGTAGGGATAACATTTTTTACTAACTGAACGTTTGAGAGGTAGAGTTAGGGTTAACTTTTTTACTTACTCAACGTTTCAGAGGTAGGGTTAGGATTAACTTTTTTTTACTAACTCAACGTTTGAGAGGTAAGGTTAACATTTTTTACTAACTCAACGTTTCAGAGGTAGGGGTAACATTTTTTACTAACTCAACGTTTGAGAGGTAGGGGTAACATTTTTTACTAACTCAACGTTTCAGAGGTAGGGTTAACATTTTTTACTAACTCAACGTTTCAGAGGTAGGGTTAACATTTTTTACTAACTCAACGTTTCAGAGGTAGGGTTAGGATTAACTTTTTTTTACTAACTCAACGTTTGAGAGGTAGGGTTAACATTTTTTACTAACTCAACGTTTGAGAGGTAGGGTTAGGGTTAACTTTTTTTTACTAACTCAACGTTTGAGAGGTAGGGTTAACATTTTTTACTAACTCAACGTTTGAGAGGTAGGGTTAGGATTAACTTTTTTTTACTAACTCAACGTTTGAGAGGTAGGGTTAACATTTTTTACTAACTCAACGTTTCAGAGGTAGGGTTAGGATTAACTTTTTTTTACTAACTCAACGTTTGAGAGGTAGGGTTAACATTTTTTACTAACTCAACGTTTCAGAGGTAGAGTTAGGATTAACTTTTTTTTACTAACTCAACGTTTCAGAGGTAGGGTTAGGATTAACTTTTTTTACTAACTCAACGTTTGAGAGGTAGGGTTAGGATTAACTTTTTTTACTTACTCAACGTTTCAGAGGTAGGGTTAGGGTTAACTTTTTTTACTAACTCAACGTTTGAGAGGTAGGGTTAGGATTAACTTTTTTTACTAACTCAACGTTTCAGAGGTAGGGTTAGGTTTAACTTTTTTACTTACTCAACGTTTCAGAGGTAGGGTTAACTTTTTTTACTTACTCAACGTTTCAGAGGTAGGGTTAGGATTAACTTTTTTTACTAACTCAACGTTTGAGAGGTAGGGTTAGGATTAACTTTTTTTACTAACTCAACGTTTCAGAGGTAGAGTTAGGATTAACTTTTTTTTACTAACTCAACGTTTCAGAGGTAGGGTTAGGTTTAACTTTTTTTACTTACTCAACGTTTCAGAGGTAGGGTTAGGGTTAACTTTTTTTTACTAACTCAACGTTTCAGAGGTAGGGTTAGGATTAACTTTTTTTTACTAACTCAACGTTTCAGAGGTAGGGTTAGGATTAACTTTTTTTACTAACTCAACGTTTGAGAGGTAGGGTTAGGATTAACTTTTTTTACTAACTCAACGTTTCAGAGGTAGAGTTAGGATTAACTTTTTTTTACTAACTCAACGTTTCAGAGGTAGGGTTAGGATTAACTTTTTTTACTAACTCAACGTTTCAGAGGTAGGGTTAGGATTAACTTTTTTTACTAACTCAACGTTTGAGAGGTAGGGTTAGGATTAACTTTTTTTACTAACTCAACGTTTCAGAGGTAGAGTTAGGATTAACTTTTTTTTTACTAACTCAACGTTTCAGAGGTAGGGTTAGGTTTAACTTTTTTTACGTACTCAACGTTTCAGAGGTAGGGTTAGGGTTAACTTTATTTTACTAACTCAACGTTTCAGAGGTAGGGTTAGGATTAACTTTTTTTTACTAACTCAACGTTTCAGAGGTAGGGTTAGGATTAACTTTTTTTACTAACTCAACGTTTGAGAGGTAGGGTTAGGATTAACTTTTTTTACTAACTCAACGTTTCAGAGGTAGGGTTAGGTTTAACTTTTTTTACTTACTCAACGTTTCAGAGGTAGGGTTAGGGTTAACTTTTTTTACTTACTCAACGTTTCAGAGGTAGGGTTAGGATTAACTTTTTTTACTAACTCAACGTTTGAGAGGTAGGGTTAGGGTTAACTTTTTTTACTAACTCAACGTTTCAGAGGTAGAGTTAGGATTAACTTTTTTTTACTAACTCAACGTTTCAGAGGTAGGGTTAGGTTTAACTTTTTTTACTTACTCAACGTTTCAGAGGTAGGGTTAGGGTTAACTTTTTTTACTTACTCAACGTTTCAGAGGTAGGGTTAGGATTAACTTTTTTTACTTACTCAACGTTTCAGAGGTAGGGTTAGGGTTAACTTTTTTTACTTACTCAACGTTTCAGAGGTAGGGTTAGGATTAACTTTTTTTACTAACTCAACGTTTCAGAGGTAGGGTTAGGTTTAACTTTTTTTACTTACTCAACGTTTCAGAGGTATGGTTAGGGTTAACTTTTTTTACTTACTCAACGTTTCAGAGGTAGGGTTAGGATTAACTTTTTTTACTTACTCAACGTTTCAGAGGTAGGGTTAGGTTTAACTTTTTTTACTTACTCAACGTTTGAGAGGTAGGGTTAGGATTAACTTTTTTTACTAACTCAACGTTTCAGAGGTAGGGTTAGGTTTAACTTTTTTTACTTACTCAACGTTTCAGAGGTAGGGTTAGGTTTAACTTTTTTTACTTACTCAACGTTTCAGAGGTAGGGTTAGGGTTAACTTTTTTTACTAACTCAACGTTTGAGAGGTAGGGTTAGGATTAACTTTTTTTACTAACTCAACGTTTCAGAGGTAGGGTTAGGTTTAACTTTTTTTACTTACTCAACGTTTCAGAGGTAGGGTTAGGGTTAACTTTTTTTACTTACTCAACGTTTCAGAGGTAGGGTTAGGATTAACTTTTTTTACTAACTCAACGTTTGAGAGGTAGGGTTAGGATTAACTTTTTTTACTAACTCAACGTTTCAGAGGTAGGGTTAGGTTTAACTTTTTTTACTTACTCAACGTTTCAGAGGTAGGGTTAGGGTTAACTTTTTTTTACTAACTCAACGTTTCAGAGGTAGGGTTAGGATTAACTTTTTTTTACTAACTCAACGTTTCAGAGGTAGGGTTAGGATTAACTTTTTTTTACTAACTCAACGTTTGAGAGGTAGGGTTAGGTTTAACTTTTTTTACTTACTCAACGTTTGAGAGGTAGGGTTAGGGTTAACTTTTTTTACTAACTCAACGTTTGAGAGTTAGATGATAATCTTGATTGAACACTTAGATATCTATGTATCTCATACAGAAATCAATTATTTTTCAGAACACATTAATATGTTAAAATTTACCAGAAATAAACTACAAATTCTGTGTTGAAATGACTTTTAAAAACCCAGCGCTTCAGACGGCCGTTATTTTCATAACTTAATAAATTTTTTTTTTTAAATGGCGCTAGATGGGTTTCTACATAGACTCTCAGCATGCGTGATCACGCCGCCTACTGATGAGTTGATCCCCAATGAGTCTCCACGTATCACTGAATGACGATAAAACAAAGATTGTTGGACGATCATGACTAGAAATGAAATGTTATACTTGCACAGATAATAATAGCCCCAAATGCCTGGAGTGACACCCAGTTTAAGCTGGTCGCCAGCTCTCTCAGAAACCCCAACTTCCTGTCATGCCCATCTCTTGAGGTCCTTTGTCCCTGACTGGAAATCTTTCTCACTGGTCACTATTTGACCACCCAGAGGCTGACCGCTGGAGATATCAATTAGAGATAACTACTCAAGTGGGACAATCTAAGAACATTACTTTCTGGCATGATTCTGTTTTTAAGCGGCACTTATTTTATTTAAAAGAGAAATAAGATTCTGGGTAGCCCAATATAAAACCAAAGATATTTTCAATTTCTTCTGTGCTTCCCCCCCCCCCTCTTCCTTCGACCGAGCATCTAACACGTGCAACATCTGCCAGTCAGATGCACCACTAAAACCTGCAGCCTACTGCATGTTTACATGTGTAAGTCACGTTAAGGCGAGAAACACATATAATGTTATAAATATAGAGAAGAAAAAGAATGGAAAAAAATTGATTCCTTAAATGCTTTTTTTGTTTCCAAACATAACTCAATCCCTAAACCAAGGAATATCTTAATCCTTAAATGCTTTTTGTTTCAAATATGACACATTCTAACAAAATGCCTATTTAATATAATATTCAACGAAAATGTGTCAAACTGCATTCTAAGAACATTACTTTCTGGCATGATTCTGTTTTTAAGCGGCACTTATTTTATTTAAAAGAGAAATAAGATTCTGGGTAGCTCAATATAAAACCAAAGTCAGATGCACCACTAAAACCTGTAGCCTACTGCATGTTTACATGTGTAAGTCACGTTAAGGCGAGAAACACATATAATGTTATAAATATAGAGAAGAAAAAGAATGGAAAAAAATTGATTCCTTAAATGCTTTTTTTGTTTCCAAACATAACTCAATCCCTAAACCAAGGAATATCTTAATCCTTAAATGCTTTTTGTTTCAAATATGACACATTCCAACAAAATGCCTATTTAATATAATATTCAACGAAAATGTGTCAAAGTGCAACTTGTTTCACATCTGCAACGAGCCTGTTGGCAAGTGTGAGTAGGTATTAGTGAGATGTTGCATCAGCACACCTGTTAAATAGGTAATCAGTATCTTTTTTCAAACCAATATAAAAATAAAGCATTTAAGGAAAGTAATGGGCTGTTTTATCACTGGACATAAAAACCGACCAATCAGGATGTCTTATCTGGAGTAAAAGAAAACACACGCAAAGAAATAAAAAAGAACAAGAAGAACGATTTGTTTTCTAAGAGTTTATTTTACATTAAAATGTAGGAGAAAACATTCAATTAAAATAAAACATTCAATTAAAATGTAGGAGAAAACATTCAATTAAAATAAAATTAAATCATCCTATTATCGATCTAAATGTTAGAAGAGAAAAAATGGCAACCGGGAAAAGTTGCTGGTCAAATCTACTAAGAAGTTTTAAGTTTCCTTTTTTTTCTTTTTTTTTCTTTTCGGTTTTGTATTTTTTTTTTTTTTTCAATTTTCAAAAAAAAAAAATCATTTTTTTTCGTGAGCTAATTTTTTATTTGAAAAATAAATTAAAGAAAAATGGATAGAAAAACAAAATAGAAACATTTAAAAAAAAAAACGCAATAAACAACAAAAACACCCAACAAAAAAGAAATTAAAAAAAAAATAATTTTTTTTTTTTTTTTTTTTTTTTTTCAAGTTTTATTCCAGGTACATGAAATTTTAAAAATCTTTTTCTTTTTATTTTTGTCGTTGAAATTTTTTTTAATTTTTTAAATTTTTTTATTTTTTATTTTTAAACTTTTTAAATAATTTTTTTTTAATGTTTTTTTTTTTTTTTTAGTGTGTGTGATTTTTTTTTTTTTTTTTTTTTTTAAATTCATTTATGTATTTTTATGTACTACTTTTAGTAACTTTCCTGGTACTTTTAAAAATGTATTTTTTTTTTCGTATTGGCACCAGTGAGGGGGGGGAAAAAAAGAAAAAGTAAAAAAAAAAAGAAAGAAAGACAGAAAGAAAGAAATAGTTATACTAGTTATATTTTGGTCAATAATGCAATTTTTTTAAAAACTTTTTATTCAGTACTTCTTTTTTTTTATTTAGTACTAACCTTAACTCTAACCCTTACATTAACCCTAACACCAACCCTAACCTTAACTCTAACCCTTACTTTAACCCTAACCTTAACCCTAAGCCCTTAAAAAACAGCCCCTTATTATTTTTAAAATTAAAATTTTTGTGAACCTCATTTTGAGAGTTTTTTTACTTTGGGCAAGTCATAAAAACGAACGTTAAATTTTAAAGTTTCCAGCCAGTTGCTAAAAAGCTTGACTGTTCGATCAAAGATTAAAAACAATATTCGAGGTGTTTCTGAATTTTTAAGATAAGGATTGATATTTTGTATAATTTCGATTATTCGGACTACTGTTCTCATCTTGAGTGTTATCATCACAACGAAACGAGTACGAAAAGATACACCTGAAGAAAGCCGGAGGTTACAGCGGCCGAAACGTTGTGATGATAAACACCTCAAATATTGTCTTCACTTGTTTGTTTTTCTTTATCCTCTCTTTCCGTATTCCGGTTTTCCGCATTGCCATCAGCCTTCATAAATACGCACAGACTTATTTACCAGCAATGCTTCAAAATAACTACCATTCTTCTTCTTCATCCGATTTATTTTTGAACAGGCCTTTGATTGGTCCTCTATAAGAGGGTGGGGCCTGCCTGCTTGCCAGTCTTGATCGAAATCTTTCACTCCAGGCTCGGCGGTCGTGAGGATCTAAGTTTGTAATCCCCAGGGCTGCACGGTCACGTTTACACAGCTCATCCCAAGAAAGCATCGGTCTTCCAGCCTGCCGACTTGATGCGATGGACATGTTTCAGACCCGGGAGATCCAGCTGGAGCTTCACTCGACATGGCGAAGCTATCTCATCCTGCCCAGCTTAAGGACATCAGTTATTTCCCATATACCAAGCCTAGAGAGAAGAATCTCAAAGAAAGTATTGTCTTCCGGCCTGACATGACAGATCCATCGCTCGACATGGCCAAGCCATCTCATCCTGCCCAGCTTAACGACATCAGTTATTTCCCATATACCAAGCCTAGAGAGAAGAATCTCAAAGAAAGTGTCGTCTTCCGGCCTGACCTGACAGATCCATATAATCATGGCTCTTTCGTTACGCTGCAATCTCTTGAGAGTGCTCGCCGATGCAGCCCATGTTTCAGAGCCATAAAGCATAACACTCCTCACACAGCTGGTGTACACCTGTCCTATAGTTGTGATTGGCAGATGCTTATTTGTCAAAATGGGCAGGAGTTCTCTAAAACCCTTCCAGGCAGACTTGCACGGGACAATAGCAGCCGTCTCGCAACCACCATCGGCTGAAATGGAGTCGTCCAGGTCGCAGAACTCAGCTACAGCTTCCAGTTTGCTATCCCCAACCGCGAAGACATATATATATGTGAAGAGTTAGAATGCATTTCGACTAAAAGCTTATTTTAATTGAAAGGAAACGAAAAATTATGTAAACCATAATTTTCGGGTGTGATAGTGTTGAAATGCAGCACTTTGTTTCTACATTGCTATCAGCCTTCTTAAATACCCATATATATATATATATATTATTTAATAATGTTTGCCTATATATATATATATATATATATATATATTATTTAATAATGTTTGCCTATATATATATATTATTTAATAATGTTTGCCTATATATATATATTATTTAATAATGTTTGCCTATATATATATATATATATATTATTTAATAATGTTTGCCTATATATATATATTATTTAATAATGTTTGCCTATATATATATATATATATTATTTAATAATGTTTGCCTATATATATATATATATATATATATATTATTTAATAATGTTTGCCTATATATATATATATATATATATATTATTTAATAATGTTTGCCTATATATATATATATATATATTACTTAATAATGTTTGCCTATATATATATATATATATATATTATTTAATAATGTTTGCCTATATATATATATTATTTAATAATGTTTGCCTATATATATATATATATATATATATATATATATTATTTAATAATGTTTGCCTATATATATATATATATATATATATATATATATTATTTAATAATGTTTGCCTATATATATATTATTTAATAATGTTTGCCTATATATATATATATATATATATTAATAATGTTTGCCTATATATATATATACACACACACTATATATATATATATATATAGCATTAGATAAAATGAAAGAATAAAATAAGGTGCGAATCAAATTTTATTAAAATTCAAAGTTCAAGCAAAGTAATTGAAAGTCCTTAACCCATGGGTTTTCAAAGTAAAGTTTTATTTACTCGCTGTAATTCCACTGCGGTAATGATCCTCTGACGAGAAGAATTTTCTTTGAAAAACCATGGGTTAAGGACTTTCAATTACTTTGCTTGAACTTTGAATTGTAATAAAATTTGATTTGCACCTTATTTTATTCTTTCATTTTATCTAATGCTATTAATGCTCTATCCAGTATATTGAGCTTCATTTAAGATATTAGTTGCCTCTTATATCTTTTGTTGTATGAACCGTATATATATATATATATATATATATATATGAGAGAGAAAGAGAGGTTTTTTACTGACACTTTCCGTATATAATATCCAGTTTGTATTTTGTTAAATAAATGTGTGTGTGAAAATAAAAATAAACGAATGTCACAAAAGACCTTCAACTAACAAGATTGATAGAAATAGTTCCACTTTGTTTGTTTACCAATACGTTGAATACGTTCAAATTTGAAAGGTATGAATTTATGGTCCTTCTTCAGATTAGGACCCGAGCTAACTTTGATCCCCAAACCCTAACGACGGGCTTAAAGTTGGCTCGGTGGGGGTGGGGGCTCCTAATCTGACGAAGCACCGAATTTGTTAAATAACACGGATTCTCGAAACTTGTTAAATTTATTGATATTTTTAAAAAAATGATTTCTGAACGGCCTACATTTTACGACAGGGATCGAGAAGAAAGGGAAAAGATGAAAACGACAGAGAAGGGAGGGGGAGAAGAGAGAGGGGGGTGGAAAGGAGAGAGATAGAAGGGGGGAAAGACGAAAGAGAGAGGGGGGTGGAAAGGAGAGAGATAGAAGGGGGGAAAGACGAAAGAGAGAGGGGGGTGGAAAGGAGAGAGATAGAAGGGGGGAAAGACGAAAGAGAGAGAGGGGGTGTTGGAAAGAGAGAGAGGGGGTGGAAAGGAGAGAGAGGGGGAGGAAGAAGAGAGAGAGGGGGTGGAAAGAAGAGAGATAGAAGAGGGGAAAGAGGGAGAGGGGGGGGGTGGAAAGAAGAAAGAGAGAGAGAGGGGGTTGGAAAGAAAGAGAGAGGGGGGGTTGAAAGAAGAAAAAAAATACAATAAAAGGAGAAAGAAAAAGTAAAAAGAAAGGAAAGACAATGAATGAGGGAAAGAAAAAGAAAGAAAAAAGAGAATAAAAAAAAGAGAGAGAAGATATCAGTTGTTTGAAGATGGAGAGGGAATATAAATATATAAATTTAAGCTTTCTGAATAATATACAAAACTAAATTTTCTCAGAGAGAGAGAAAGAGAGACTGACAGAGTATATATATATATATATATATATATATATATATATACATATATATATATACATACATATGATCAAGAAGGAAGAAAGTGTTCCGACGTAATTGAAAAAGGAAAACAAAAAATATTATTTATGTTTCGTTTTTATTATAAGACTTCCTCAGGATGATTTTTCTGAAATAAACATCACACTGTTTTGCATTTTCGCTCAAAACGGCCGCAAGTTCTGAGCCGGCTGCCAAAACATTTTGTACTTGTGTGATGTTTTCCTCAGAAAAATCACCCTGAGGAAGTCTTATAATAAAGACGAAACGTTGATGAATACATAAATAATATTTTTTGGTTTTCCTTTTTCAATTTCCATATATATATATATATATATATATATATATGTATGTGTGAAAGAGAGAGAGGGGAAGAGACTCACAGAAAAATAGGGTATGAATTTTTAAAAAATTTTTAAAGGGATTTGAAAAATGCAACAATTCGATAAAAACAAACACTTAAAAAAAATTATTTTTTTAAAATCTTTTTTTTTTAATCATTTTGTAAAATTAAAAAAACAAAAAAGGTTTAATTTTTCTTTACCTCAAATTGTACCCATCAACCAACAATAAATATTTGCGGATATCCATTTTTTTTTTATTAGTTTGCTTTTTTATTTTTAAATTTTTAAATTGTAAAAAAAGGAACCTTTTATCTATTATATAAAGGGTTGTTGTGTGTACAGCTAAAATAAAATTTAAAAAAAACAAAAACACCCACAAAGTTCGTATATTCTTGATCGGCGTCGCCCTGGATGAAGAATATCTAAAAAAATAAATTTTTTTAAATGTATTTCAATTTTTATCGGTAAACTCTTTTTTAGCCGGCATTACTACAATGTTTAAGTCAATTAAGTCTGAATTATCTCCCTTGACCTTAATTATGCCGAAATGGCGGTCAGAAAGCGTTTACCGATAACTCTTGAATTTAGTTTTTAAAAACGAAAATACTGGATGAATTTCCGTAAACTTTGGTGTACTGTCTTTTTTTTTTTTAACCCTAACAGGTAAGTACATAATAACATTTTTGTGCTATTAAAAAGAATTTTAAGAGAAATATTCCATATAGAGGTGCCCTAAACAACAAAATAGAAGAGTGTGTAGCATCATTCTCATAAAAATTAATCTCTCTACCTCTCTCTTGCTAACCCCGTTCTCTGTATCCCCAAACACCGAGTGTATTGTCTAACCCTACTCTGTCCCCCCCCCCCGAATGCCGAGGTTAGGGTTATCCCCCTTCTCTGTCTCCCCGAACGCCGAGTGCATTGTCTAATGAAACACATTAAAGTTATAGCTCCCGATCAATGCGGCTTTTAAACACACCTCTAGCTAGTGGATTGATCATTTTTGAATAGATAGCTCTACAACAATTGTATTGAGCACTATTGGAGTAAATAAAAACTATAGGGATCATATTTGGTTTTGTATATTACATATATATACACACACACACACTAGCTGGGCTAGGTTTCGTCATCACGGGGGGGGTGTCGGTTTTTCAGCCATTTCAAATGTTTTACAGGAGAGGTGAATGACTTATACCATCATTATTT
This sequence comes from Sepiola atlantica, assembly GCA_963556195.1. Lineage (NCBI taxonomy): Eukaryota > Metazoa > Mollusca > Cephalopoda > Sepiida > Sepiolidae > Sepiola > Sepiola atlantica. The sequence continues at coordinate 57,538,891 of OY744549.1, read as the reverse complement.
TTTTTAATAAATTTAAACAAGAAAGAGAGCGGAATGGGCTGAGCGGAGGGGAGAGGGAGGGGGAAAAGAAAGAAAGATAGAAAGACGGATTTAGATAGAGAGATAGGAGTTTTAATATAAAGATGTTACACACACCTTTTAACTTCTTTGATTTTTTTTTTTATGGTCCCGGGCAACGCTGAGTAGGTCTGCTAATTTATTTATAAAAAAAAAATGACAAATTGAACAAAAGTGAACCCCCCCCCCCAAAAAAAAACCTCCCCAAGGTAACATGATATTTTTTACAAGAAAAATTCCATCTTAAATTACATGTGTATGTATGTATGTATGTACACATAAATGTAATATATATATATATAATCGTAGGATAAATTTCAGAGGAAACATTCTTTATTTTTTATTTATAAATCAATGAAACAGGTGGGTGGGAAAAAAAAAAGAAAATTTTTTCGATTTTCTTAGTTTTTAATTTATCATTCTGACGTTTCCTCTTAGAGGGTCAGACGATAAGGCCTTAAGGAAAATTTTAGCAATTTTCTTCTTCTTTTTTTTCACCCGCCCGTTTCATTGATTTATAAAAAAAAAATATATATATATATATATATATACATACATACCCGGAGTGGTAGCATCTGTTTAGGGTCCCACCTATGGGTTAAATATGCCTTTCCGTCCCTGCTGCCTTGTAGGGTATGCCTCTTTAGACGAAGACTTGGAGAAGAAAAACTACGAAATCAGACAAGACCCCAACGGCGGAGCTACTCGGCGGAAGAGGGCAACGCCTGTTGGGCAGACGACAAGGCGGGGCTTGATGGATCAAGTACCTTGCAGCCTGATGGAAGACCACTCCACACATCATGTTGGTCTGCAGTTTCCACTTGTTACTGGCTGTCTTGCTTTCGCTGGACTCAACAGTTTGAACCGGGAGAGGGATCTAGCTGTCGTACAAAGCTAGATCTCTTTATTTGCAATTTAAGTACAGACACTCCTTCAGACAATGAAACTTTTCTGAATGAAGGAGTAGCACTCGTCTGACAAGGTGTTGCGGTCATCATGTGTATATATATATATATATATATTCAAATGTAAAGATATATACATAAATATGTGCAGACACATTATATATCCATACATAAGCATACTTTAAACAAACATTGTTGGTTAGTGTCTACATTTGTTTTTTATTATTCTTTTCTTTTAATTTAAAAAAAAAATCGAAAAAGAATAAAACCACAACACAAAAAAAAAAACAATCTTGCCACAAATTTTCTAATATATAAAAAAAAAAATTTCAACTCTCTTTGTAAAGAACTTTTTATTAATTTTTTTTTTAATTTTAATTTTTTAAATTTTTTGTAAATCGTAACATTATATAGAAGCTGCCAGCTCCATCGCAGGAATAATAATTTAAAAAATTAAATAAATAAAAACGAATTGACCAATCACGTGCATCGAGAGAAACGGGGGGGGGGGGGGGATGAGGGTATTTAAAAAAAAATTATTTTTTAACATTATCATTATATTTTTATATTATTAATATAATAATATTAATAATATAAATATAGTAATAATAATATAAAAGTAATAATTACTTTTATATTATTATTACTATATTTTAATTTTTTTATTATATTTTTACATTATTATTATTATATTTTTATATTATTATTTTTTATTATTATATTTTAATATTATTATATTTTTATTATTATTTAATTATTTTCATGTTTTTAAAATTATTTTTTATTTTTATATTATTTTTTTATTATTATTATCATTTTTATATTATTATTTTTTTTTATTATTTTATATTTTTTATATTATTATTTTATTATATTTTTTATTATTTTATTATATTATTATTATATTATTATCATTATTATTATTATTATCTCTATCATTTTGCAAAACAAATTGTTCATGAGTGAGAGAAAAGAAGTGAGAATGAATTATTTGCAAATTTTTTTTAAAAGTGTGTATGTCTATAATTGACACACAAAGATAGTGAAAGGAAATGAAAAATGGTAGTAAGGTTCTTATTTCTACTAGCCTGTTTTCACTCTTATCCACTATTCCATATGCTAAACATTTCACTTTGTCCGAGATCGCTAATGATTTTTTTTAAAATACAGCTAATAGTGAAAGACTTATTTTTTATGGAGATGCGTTCGTTTCTTCTTCGCCGACAAACTGTGTATAACACAATAATCTGCACATGTTTGGCCAAATTCAGAATTAATGATTCATGATTAGCTGAAGTCAAATGAAAAATGGACACATGGATTTGCATAGATTGAAACGGTTGTAGGCCCAAAACTTCCTATGAAATGAAACGGATGTAGGCCCAAAATTTCCTATGAAATGAAACGGATGTAGGCCCAAAATTTCCTATGAACTGAAACGGCTGTAGGCCCAAAATTTCCTATGAAACGGATGTAGGCCAAAATTTCCTATGAAATGAAACGGCTGTAGGCCCAAAATTTCCTATGAAATGAAACGGATGTAGGCCCAAACTTTCCTATAAAATGAAACGGCTGTAGGCCCAAAATTTCCTATGAAACGGCTGTAGGCCCAAAATTTCCTATAAATTGAAAACGTTGTAGGCCCAAAATTTCCTATGAAATGAAACGGCTGTAAGCCCAAAATTTCCTATGAAATGAAACGGCTGTAAGCCCAAAATTTCCTATGAAATGAAACGGCTGTAAGCCCAAAATTTCCTATAAAATGAAACGGCTGTAGGCTAAAAATTTCCTATAAAATGAAACGGCTGTAGGCTAAAAATTTCCTATAAAATGAAACGGCTGTAGGCTAAAAATTTCCTATAAAATGAAACGGCTGTAGGCTAAAAATTTCCTATAAAATTAAACGGCTGTAGGCCCAAAATTTCCTATAAAATGAAACGGCTGTAGGCCCAAAATTTCCTATAAAATGAAACGGCTGTAGGCCCAAAATTTCCTATGAAACGGCTGTAGGCCCAAAATTTCCTATAAATTGAAAACGTTGTAGGCCCAAAATTTCCTATGAAATGAAACGGCTGTAAGCCCAAAATTTCCTATGAAATGAAACGGCTGTAAGCCCAAAATTTCCTATGAAATGAAACGGCTGTAAGCCCAAAATTTCCTATGAAATGAAACGGCTGTAAGCCCAAAATTTCCTATGAAATGAAACGGCTGTAAGCCCAAAATTTCCTATAAAATGAAACGGCTGTAGGCTAAAAATTTCCTATAAAATGAAACGGCTGTAGGCTAAAAATTTCCTATAAAATGAAACGGCTGTAGGCTAAAAATTTCCTATGAAATGAAACGGCTGTAGGCTAAAAATTTCCTATAAAATTAAACGGCTGTAGGCCCAAAATTTCCTATAAAATTAAACGGCTGTAGGCCCAAAATTTCCTATAAAATTAAACGGCTGTAGGCCCAAAATTTCCTATAAAATTAAACGGCTGTAGGCCCAAAATTTCCTATAAAATGAAACGGCTGTAGGCCCAAAATTTCCTATGAAATGAAACGGCTGTACAATTCTACGTTTATGATTGACTAATTTCACACAAGAAATCGAACTTTGATTGAATTGAACAATTTTCAAAGGCGTTAGGATTGCACGATGGCTAAGTGGTTAACGATGCGGACTGAGAACCTGGGTGTGCCAGGTTCGAATCCAGTTGGTTCCACAGAAAAACTTTCATCAAAACCCACACCTGACCTTGTGTCTAACCTCCTGGAGAGGAGGGAAATAAAATAGAATCAAGTTGTCTATGTGTTTAGAATGGTGATTCATGAGTGGAGGGTACTTGGCTCTCCTCCTCTGGGGGAAATTTCAATTGCCGACACAGAAAATGAGGAAGGGGGAGAACTTCATTTATTAGGATAATGATAAAGCTTAGAGGAGGATTGTAGATACCAGGGACCTCAAATGGGGAAGAATGTAAGTTGGGGCCCTGAAGACCACTGGGATAGGTGGGGAGGTGTATTTGCATAATGGTATCAAGAAAAAACTTTTTTTTGTGTCCTATTGTGTATGTATGTTTGTTTGTTTATATGTATGTGTGTATGTATATATGTATGTTTGTATGTCCAGCTAAAAACAAAACATGACAAAACAAATATCCACAAAGTTTGTATTTTCTTGATTGGTGTTGTCTCGGTTGAATAATATCTAAAATTTCTAAAAAAATATTAATTCTTTGACCCTAAACTGGCGCATATTTCATCGGTGGGGGGGGGGGGGGGTAGGGTTAAGAAACTCTGTAAATGTTTTACAGGGGGGGGGAGAGTAACCATAGAGATGAAGCTCGGTCGAAACCATCAAAATAACGGAAAGTGCTAATGCACGTGTAATTTATTCATAACAATATTTTGGGGTCTGCATCGCGCTCGACATCTATAAAAAGGATTTTGACAGAAATTTTTTTCAATATTCAAATTTCTGGATGAGTTTCTACTATATTTGATTGACATTCATAGATTTACCTTTTTGGGGACATGTTGAATTTACCTATTGAAGTGGATATTCATTCTTTGACCCTAAACTGGCGCATATTTCGTCAAGGGGGGCGGGCGTTAGGGTTAAGAAACTCGGATTTTTTTAATAAAGGAGTTATGCCGAGTCATTCCTCAAGGAATCTATATAGAGGAGGGGGGGGGGAAATTGCAATTGCACGGAGAGAATTTTTAGCCGAGACAGAAATCGGGGGGGGGGGGGAAGAACTTCATTTATTGGATGACTTTCTATTATATTTGCTTGACATTCATATTATCATGGATTCACCTTTTTGGGGGCATGTTACATTTTTTTTTTTTTTTTTATTAAAGTGAATTTTTTTTGTTCAAAAATGTTTGTGTATTTTTTTTGCATATATTTTTTTTTGTACATTTTCAAATCTGTGCGAACAGTAATATAATTTTACCGATTTATTTTTATGGTCTCTTCTGATGATAAAAAGTTTGCATTTTTGAAAATCCATGGGTTAAGGAAAGTAAAAAAAAAACAACGTTTAATTATATATTCCTTGTTTAAACTACTTGATGATTCAATAAATATTGTTCTTCTTCCAATTTTTATACTCATCACTCACTACATTTTATTATTGCTCTATCGCGTATATTGAGCACTGACTTTTCATGATATGATTATTTTAAAGATATCAAAAAAAATAAATAAATAAATAAATTATTGAAGTACAGAAATAAAGAAGTTGTTTACAACCAATGAAAATTATGGTTCGGGATAAATGTATCATGATCTATGGAATGCAAATATAAGTTTTTATATATATATATATATATATATATATATATATATATAAAGTTCGATCGTCCGTCGATATCTGCGGTTTCATGGAAACCTGGAGATCCAGTCTGTAAATAATGAATAACCACTTCCAAACCGTCGACTGAATAGCGGTCAAGCTTGGTATTATTAAGCCGCACGTGCTGAATTTCTAGTGTTTCCGTGAAACTACAGGTATCGACGGACGATCGAACTTATGTATGTGTGTATATATATATATATATGTATGTGTGTATGTATGTTTACTCGATAATGTTATTTGAAATTAACAAAAAAAGGATATGTTTATACACAACCAAATAGAGTTACTATTTTATATACAGCGTGGGCAAAAATAAGGGTCCTATTTTTAAAAATTCATAACTTTTTTATTTATTGATTTAAAAAAAATTTTTTTTTAGAATAAGTAAAGGGCCCCTTCCGAAGCAAGCATGAGCCGTATTAGCCCTAAGGAAGTACCCTCATTTAGAAAACATTATTTTTGCTTAAAAAACTCAAAACAGTGTAAAAAACAATACTTTAGTTTTTGTAAGTTTTAAGAAGTGTTTTTCGGCTAAAATTTGTTTTGTTTATTTCAAAATATCTCGGAAGGGTCAGTCTACACACACATAAAGTTTGGTGAGTTTAACTTTTATTTTGTGGAAGTTATTCAAATTCAAGTTATTCAAATTTAAAGATAGGACCCTTATTTTGGCCCACCCTGTATATGTATGTATGTTTACTCGATAATGTTATTTGAAATTTAAAAAAAAAGGATATGTTTATACATATGTAATTGAGCACTCTGGCCGGTTCTCTTATACAAAAAAAAAAAAAAGAACGAAACATTATATTATATTACATAGAAAGTTGTTTCTGTATATACTGTTACCATGGGTTCACGCACGCGCGCGCGATCATCAAACAGTCTAATCTCCATGATTTGGTTCGAATTCACATAGTGACAAACTGATGATCGAATAGCCTTTGATAGTTTACTCTTGTTTCACCGTCAATTGATGAATGACTCAAGATATACTTGAAAATGTGGAGTACCATGGATTATACGCAGGTTTGGCTTGCCGCATATACAATCAGACATTAAATAAAAACTTAATCAAATTCGATAACGGCTCCTTTTATAGTCTATCCTCGTTTCATCGTCAATTGATGGATGACTCAAGTCGAGTCAAGATATAAACTCTTACATACATAATTGAGCACTCTGGACAGTTTTCCTATACAAAAACACAACACACACACACACATATATATATATATATATATATATATATATATATATATGGAAGTTTTTCAACTATTAAAAATATATAAAATAAAAAAATAAAACTTTTAGTCCCAAGTCCTTCTTTGGAAAACTACTTTGCTTGTAAGTCAATTTACTTTTTACAGTCACTATATTAGTTTGCTTCCAAGAATTTACGCTAGTCTTAACATTATTTAAGGGATCATCAGTTGTTTACCATGAAAAAAAAAATGTTTCGGAAATTTAAAACCAAAACAGTATTTTATTGCATGGCTTCCCAGCAGAGTTGATAAGATCCCACTTCCCTTAAAAGACAAGAACAAAAACGTTCCGTATATTAAATCTAAGTTTCGTTCCAGATAAATGTTTTGCTAATTTATTTTGTTATTAAAAAATGTCCTCCTAACCTATATATATATATATATATAATAGTTATTAAAAAAAATGTCCTCCTTACCTGTGTTGTTCGTCTGTGTCTAAGAAAATGTATTCATTATTTACAAAAATTTGCTGTATTTCATAGCGTTCGGACGAATCCATTACATTACTTATATATATATATGCATTTTGACCATTTAAATAAATGTTTGCCAGGCCTGTATTATGGATCGCCTTGATGCAACTTTTCTTTCCCTTTTACAAATATAACCACCGGAATACATGACTGTTTTTTGTTGTCGTCGTCAACTCAAATCGGAACAATATTCATCAGTTTTTTATGAGAGGTAAAAAAAATTTTTTTAAAAAATCAAGGATTTTAAATATTATTTTTAGAACAACTTCTTTCAATGTAGAATATTGAAATAAACAGTTCATAAAATTGCAGTCATTTTTTTTTTAGTCGCTTTATCTAATTTTTAAAACTTTAAACTAAAAAAAAATCTGAAAAGAAAGTGTGAAAGAAATAAGTCCACAAAAAATATAAGTCTTAAAGAAAAAAAAAAAAAAGTCTGAAAAAAAAAAAAAAAAAAAAAAAAAAGTCTGGAAAAATTTATTTTTTTCCAGACTTTTTATTTATTTATTTTTTTTTTCAGACTGGAAAAAAAAAAAATTAAAAGATCTAAAAAAATTTTTTATAATGTTTATAATTAAAAAGTTCATATGGGCAGCATTTTCTAGACAGCCTCTCTTGAACGTAGAGCTGACATCATGAACAATCAAACAAGGAAGGCTGCTTGGGTCTTTATATATGCAACAAATAACTGGTACCAAAGACAAGATAAGTTACTCTTCTACTAACCTGGATAAGTTTATTTGTGTTTTAACTTATTTTAAAGTGCTTTTTTTGTTCAAAACAAACCGAGTGTCCACTTTGTTCAGTTAGAACAAAAAAAAAATGGATGCCCATAAGCCCGGCACGAGGACACTTGATAATCGCTCAAAAATCGAAAATTAAACAAAAATACTGGTACAACATTACATGGTAACATTTATTGAATGGTTTTCTACCAAAATTTGGTTTAATTTTCGATTTGTGAGCGATTATCAAGGATCCTCATGCAGAGCTTATGGGCAGCCATGTTTTATTTTTTCGTTCAAACTGAACAGTGGGCACCAGGTTTGTTTTGAACAAAAAAACAACAACAAAAAAACGCTTTAAAATAAGTTAAAACACAAATAAACTTATCCAGGTAGGTAGAAGAGTAATTTATCTTGCCTTTGGTAACATTTATTTGTTTGTTGCCTTATTTGTTTTGTTTTACCTCTTTTTTTTTTTTTTTCAGTAATAAATACCCCGGCTACTTTTATATATATTATATATTCTAGGAGAGTAGATCTTGCTGTTTTCCTGGTCGAAATCTATCCATTAAACACTTATCGTTGGCTAGTTTTTGACCGTGAAGTATTTTTTTTTTTTTGTTCAATTTTTAGCTCCTTACATCAAGTGGCTTCATGCCTTGTCTGGAGCAATTTCCATAAAATAAATTAATATTCTAGGAGAGTAGAAAGTGACTAACTTGGGTTTACTTTCGACAACTTCGTAACTCTCGCTTCCCTTATTTTGTCCTTTAGTCCTCACATTCCATGTGCGATGTTTCTGACAAAGGGGGAAGAATTGCTGTTTTCTGGGTCGAAATCTATCCATCTAGCACTTATTGTTGGCTAGTTTGTGACCTTGAAGTAGTATTTATTTTTTTAAGCTCCTAACATCAAGTGGCTTCATGCTTTGTCTGAAGCGATTTCCATTAAAAAAAAAAATAGCGTTCTTTATTCTCATGACGTCATTTGTCCGCTCTTTTTTTTTTGAAAATGATACACAGTGTTGCTCAAAAAAATATAAAGTAAAAGGCTGGGTGTCATATTTATGGTATTTTAATCGAAACTGTCAAAATAATTACATTGCTTTTTTTTTTTTAAATTGTATTACATTAAAAAACAAAAACGGGGAGAAAAAAAAAATTTTTTAAACATTTTTTAAAACATTTTTTAATTAAAGAAAAAAAAAAATGAAAAAAAAAAATGATTTCATTTGAAAAAAATAAATTTTAATTAAAAATAAATTAAAAAATTTTTTTATGAATTAAAAAAAATTAAATTAAAAAAAATTTATGTCAAAAAAATTTTTTTTTTAGATTAAATTAAATTCATAAAAAAGAAATTAAAAAAAAAAAAGAAATTTGAAATTAAAAAAAAAATTTAATGAAAAAAAAAAAGCCAATATGAAAAAGAGACATTATTAAAAAAAAAATTAAATAAAAAAATTCTTTAAATCAAATTAAAAAATTTTTTTAACAAATTGAAAAAAAAATTTTAATAAAAAAAAAAGAAATTGAAAAAAAAAAAAAGAAATTTGAAATAAAAAAAAAAATTTAATAAAAAAAAAGAAAAAAAGCAAATATGAAGAAGAGACATTAAGACAAATCTCCGACTCTGAACCCAGTTTTAAATCTTAAAAGGTGGAGAAGAAATAATTCTTTTATATTTAAATGTTAGAGTTTTTGGATTTTTCATGACTAAAACAAAAATGTTTTAAAATAACTTTGCTAATGAAAAAGGGTGATCGTAAAGATTGACGGTGTAAATAGTTACTTCATAAATGGAAATAAACTTAGTGTATAGGCGATAATAATATATATATATATATATATATATATATATATATATACAAACATTGTTAAAAATAACAGAATCTGTTTCTTTAATTGTACCTTTTTTTTTATTCTTTCAATTGTTCTGATGCTCTTTTTTGTATTAAAATCAAAAAAAAAAAATAAATAAATGATGAACATTTTTTTTTTTTTTTCACGAACGTTTTCGATTCTTTGTCGAATCATCTTCAGGTCTCACAAGCTATGTAACATTTAATTTTTTATATATAATAATAATTTAAAAAAATCTTTATTCATACAATTGTTTCTGCCCGTTTTCAAGCTCTTAATCCCACTTTTTTCTGTGAACTTAAATGAATTTAAATAACACATATATATATATATATATATATATATATATATATGCAAACATTATTAAAAATAACAGAATTTGTCTGTTTAATTATATCTATTTTTACTTTTTCAATTTTTGTGATGGTCTTTTTTGTATTAAAATCAAAAAAATTAATAAATGTTCCATAGGTTTCACGAACATTTTCGATTTTTCGTCAAATCATCCTCAGGTGTCAAAAGCGAATGAACAAAAAAGCTGGAGAAAGAAGAGAATTTTAAAAAGACAGCGGAGAAACGCGCATAGAACGTTATTTCGTATTGTTCCAGGAAAGTCGTTGACGATTTAAATTCAGCAACGCTGGATGGCATCACAGAACAAAATCGCATTACGTTAATCATTTTAAAATGTTATTAATTTTAGGTTATTGTGTTTTTATATAGATAGCTTCCAGTATTTTTAATTTTCTTAAATTGGTTTCGGAATGTATAATTTTAGTGTTATTAACTGGAATTTGTCTTAAATCAGAGAGAGGGCAGTTATGTTTTTGTAGATGTTGGTAAATTGAGCTAGAGTTTACAAGATGCATGGTGAGGCGGCGGGATAAAACCAATGTAGCTATTAGCTTTATTATCATTATGGGAGTTACATTCTCCCAAATGGCATTTAAACTTATAAATAACATTGGTTATTTCTTTTATAAAAAAAAGGTATAATTAGACAGACGAATTGTTATTTTTAACAATGTTTGCATAAATGAGAAAATGCTGCCTAAATACACACACACACACATTATATATATATATATATACTCCAAAACGTACTTAGTGTCAATCATATATATATATGTATATATATATATATATATATATATATATATATATATACATATATATATATATACATATATATATATATGATTGACACTAAGTACGTTTTGGAGTTAAAATGAATGTATTATTACGTAGACATTTTAATACTTTTTTTCATCTTGAGCGATACAAAAAAAAACAACATGGTGGTATCCTGTAAGACTCCATTTTGTAAAAATCACGGTTCTTGTAGCATGTTGACATATTTCAAACGTTTTTCTTCCGATCACATGCGTAATACTAAATAGATTTTAAGTTGATATGGTTTCGCATTTAATAATAATAAAAAAAATTTAAAAAAACATTTTTATCGCTTATACACAATTTTTTTTATCGCATTCTGTTTAGACCGTCGATCTTAACGATTACCCGAAAAAGACATAGAATGTATGGAAAAGGGATTACATTCACTTTTGGACCAGAATTACCAATTTAATTTTAAAAAGACAGAGTATGGAAAATGAATAAGATGTATCAAGGGAATTTATTTTTAATTTTAAAAACGCAGAAAAAAAAAAAAAAATTAAAATTCATTTTTATTTTTACAAAAAAATTAAAATTCATTTTTATAAGTGCAAAAAAAATATTTAATTATTTTTTTTTTATATATAAATTAAATAAAACTAATCAAATTATTATTTTTTTTATATATAAATTATTTAATTTATATATAAAAAAAAATAATTTGATTAGTTTAACTAATTAAATTATTTTTCTAATATTAAAAGTGCAGAAAAATATTTTTAATTAATTAATTTTTTTTTTCAAATATTAAAATAAAAATCTAAAACAATTGAAAAGACATTAAGACAACTCTCCCACTCTGCCCCCCCCCCCCCCGGATTTAAAAAAAAACAAACTTGAAGGTGAAAGAGAAATAATTTTTCTTTCTCTTTATATGCGGTTAAAAATTGTTTTGTATTTAGAATGAAACTCTCGTATCACCTCAAAAAATATTAATTAAATAATCTTTCTTTAGTGCTTATATGGACCAATGTCCGTGGCCGACTCAAATTTTGGTTACTTTTAAATGTAAATTCTTTTTAATTGGACAAACCTTTTAATGTGTTGCTTTTGTGTATTGTATTCTAGATTTTGATAAACTCATAAGATTTTCATTTATATTTTGCCCATGTACCATGCACATGGTAGACAAAGGATACTCCAGACACTAGGGCGCATGGTAGACCAAGGAAGACTTGGCTTGAGTGCGCAAGATGTGATTTGACTGCAGGAAACATGACAACCTTTTGGATCGGATCGCATGGAGAGCACGCGTGAGACGTTACCTGGTGTTGCCCAGCCCAGAGTCTGGGACACTTGCAGTAGATTAAATACCAAAACCAAATAATGATGATGATGATGATGATTATTATTATTATCCACCTGTGTCATTTCCTAAATTCGTCGGCCATGGGTAGTGGTCTATACAAGTAACTTTTCTAACATTAAAAAAAAAAAATAGATAAATAAATAAAATAATTAAAAATATAAAATAAACCCTCAATTATTTTTACACAAAAATATTTAAAAAAAAAAAAGATTAAAAATCTCCTTCATAAAAAAAATAACGAAACTTGAACGATTTCATTGAACCATACTGACTTTTTCTCCGGTTCATTTGTTTTTTTTTTGTTTTTTTTTTTTTACCACCGAGGGGCAAAAAAAATGGACCATAACACTTGGCTATTCCTGTATAATTGAAAGCGGAATTTGTTTTTTTCTAATCGCCAGTTTTGAAGTCTTAAAAAGTTAAATTTGAATAGTCGAGTCAAAGATTAGCAAACTCAAGTTCAGCATTTCGAATAGTTAGTTCTTAGCCCACAATAAGGTAAACTGACACAGTTAATATGCTGTAGTGTTATATTATTTGTTATCTACCACTGACACTCTCTATATCTTGCATATCGATGGAATGAGTCTGGCATATTTAAGATGCCGGCTGACTTATCCTATTTTGTCGAACAGTTGAAAAAAACAACAAAAAAAAACAATAACAAATAGATGTTACGAAAGGCCTTTCTTTCCCTCTCTCTTTCTTTTTCTATCTTTTTCCCCTCTATCTTTTTTTATCTCTCTCTCTTTCATTCCCCCTCTCTCTCTCTCTCTTTTTCATTCTCTCTCTCCCCCTTTCTCTTTTTCATTCCCCCTCTCTCTCTCTCTTTTTCATTCCCCCTCTCTCTCTCTCTCTTTTTCATTCCCCCTCTCTCTCTCTCTTTTTCATTCTCTCTCTTTTTCTCTTTCCCACTCTTTTTTTCTTTTCTCTCTCTTTCCTTCTTCCTTTCTCTTCCCCCCTCTCTCTCTCTCTTTTTCACCCCTCTCTCTCTTTCTCTTGTCCCCCTATCTCTTTCTCTCTTCTCTTTTCTCTCTATCTCTTTCTATCTCTCTTCCCCCTGGATTGCACAACCCTTAACTCACTATAGATCCCCCCGGCGCAGGTACCCGTACAGGAGTTGTCCTTTGTCTTTGGAGATTCAGTTTGAGCACAGTTTAGTAGACAAGTAAGCTACAAAGAAACGTTTTGTGTTTCATTCCATCTATGGAATTCTTCAGGCTAACCATCTATTAAAATAACAATAAATATCATCTATTATCGATTTGTCTAGAGGTGATGATGGGGGGGGGGTCTATCTCTGAGGCTATTGTAAAAATTTTAGTGTTTATGTGGATAAAAATACGTATTTTCATGTAAGGGTCAGAATGTTATTCTATGTATTTTCAAATATAGTTGATTTAATTTCCCCCCTTACAAATTAAAAAAAAAAAAAAAAAAAAATCAAACATTTGTCAATAGGCCGCCAAAAGTAAATGGGGGGGGGGGAGGAGACTCATGGGTTTTGGTGAAAGTATACGCTCTACTAAGTGCTATTGTAGTAAAAAAAACAAAAAAAAAAACTTTGTTTCATTTCAACATGATCAGCGTCACGTGATGTGACGTCACGCCCCTGCATCCCGGAAGAAGCCGTCTTGATGGATAAAATTAATCTGAATGACTTGAGCTTTTTCTTTTTGTTTGTTTGTTTATTTGTAACCATTTTTTTTTTTTTTAGGATTTTAATAAATAATTTTGTAACGTTTTTTTTTTCTTTTCTTGTTTTATTTTTCTTTCTTTTTACCCCCCCCCCCCAATTGTTTTAAAGTGGTTTTTGCATTGTTTTTGAAATGATATATAACTGGCCACACCCGAAAATGATTGGAATAGCAGATATATTCACCCTGAACCATGGCCATCCCTACTACAGGCCAGGCAATCGTGCAACTGGGGTCTTTTACTGGGGGCCATGTGAATTTTCTTAAATATTCGATATAGAAGTTGCAAACAGAGGTAAAATTCCTCTGTGAGATTAGTTTGATGTTTTTATGCGTTTTACATACCAAATAATAAGAACCACAATGAGCTAATTGATAAATTTTACACTTATTGACAAATTCCTATAAATGAAGAGACAGGTAATTTTGAATAAACAAAGGCAAATGCATATTTCAATGAAGAATTTTTATTTCAATGTTGGATTTTTTTTAGAGATTTTGTACTTATGTCAAAAGATCATTACTTGTATATTGTGGTTAAAAAGAAAAAAAGGATCCGCACCAGTTGATGATATAGTTTGCAACTTCTATATCGAATATTTAAGAAAATTCACATGGCCCCCAGTAAAAGACCCCAGTTGCACGATTGCCTGGCCTGTAGTAGGGATGGCCATGCCCTGAACCAATAGCATTATCATAAAAATTATTTGATATAAACTTTAAAAAACGCAAAATCATCACTATACTACCATGTTAGTGCTCTGCAACAATTATATATATATATATATATATATATATATATATATATATATATGGGGTAAGGTACACGATAAGTCATGGAAATGAAATGCCGTGGTAGACAAAATGGGTGAAAAAAGACAAACGGAAAACAGGTTAAAATGCCGGAGAAAAACAAAAACAAGAGATTTGACCGGTTTCGTTCGTTGAATATGTCACCTATTTGTCAAACTATATCTCAATGTTGCTAAAAGTCTTCTCATATCGTCCAATCGGATCATCTTTTCCTTCTCCCATGTGTGTGCCTTCAAAATAAAATTGTTTCCAAATCTTCACTTTTTCTGAAGACGTTCGTTAATACAAACGAAACCGGTCAAATCTCTTGTTTTTGTTTTTCTCCTGCATTTTAACCTATTTTCCGTTTGTCTTTTTTCACACACACACATTATATATATATATATATATATATTATTATTATTTCATGTATCTACATAAAATGTTATAAGGAGATATAATATTTTATGTATCGATTTTCAGTATTTACTTCAACAGTGCTCAATACGCGAGTAGAGCTAGGTAGTAAGTTATGAAAATATATTTATGGCAATTAAGCTACACAGAGGCTTCCGCGTTTCATCCCCAGAGGGAATCGTCAGGCTAAAATGCCTGAAAAAAAGCTCGACGATTCCCTCTGGGGATGGAACGCGGAAGCCTCTGTATAGCTATTAAGCTACACAGAGGCTTCTGCGTTTCATCCCCGTAGGGAATCGTCAGCTTAATTGCCATAAATATAGTTTCATAACTACCTAGCTCTACTCACGTATTGAGCACTCTTGAAGTAAATACTAAAAATTGATATATAAAAGATTATATCTCCTGGATACCTCTACAATCATCACTTGCCTGGTAGAGAGAGAGTGGGTCATATTCTCAAAATGGGCAATCCACTTTTTATATATAAAATTACATAAACAATATTATAGCCTTACGTCAATCAACCAACGTTTCAATGCGTATTACCGCATCTTATCAAAGGCAGAACTAAAATTTATATATATATATATATACACGCACACATACACACACTGTGAACCTCTACAATCATCACTTGCCTGGTAGAGAGAGAGTGGGTCATATTCTCAAAATGGGCAATCCACTTTTTATATATAAAATTACATAAACAATATTATAGCCTTACGTCAATCAACCAACGTTTCAATGCGTATTACCGCATCTTATCAAAGGCAGAACTAAAATTTATATATATATATATATACACGCACACATACACACACTGTGAACCTCTACAATCATCACTTGCCTGGTAGAGAGAGAGTGGGTCATATTCTCAAAATGGGCAATCCACTTTTTATATATAAAATTACATAAACAATATTATAGCCTTACGTCAATCAACCAACGTTTCAATGCGTATTACCGCATCTTATCAAAGGCAGAACTAAAATTTATATATATATATATATATACACACACCGTGAACCTCTACAACCATCACTTGCCTGGTAGAGAGAGAGTGGGTCATATTCTCAAAATGGGCAATTCACTTTTTAAAAAAATCCTGTGATTGAGGGACTACCAGAGCTCAGAAAGTTTTTAGATTATGTGGACAAAAATACGTATTTAAACTTATTTATCTTTGGATAATATCTTTGGATTGGAATAGCAGATATATTTAACCTATATTATTATGTTAGCGCTTTGTAATTAAATTACAATCATCACTTGCCTGGTAGAAAGAGAGAGTGGATCAATTCTCAAAATAGGCAATTCTATTTAAAAAAAAAAAACTCGTAATCGATGGGAAACCATAACTTACTATATATATATATATATATATATAAGTTATGAAAATATATTTATGGCAATTAAGCTACACAGAGGCTTCCGCGTTTCATCCCCGTAGTGAATCGTCAGCTTAATTGCCATAAATAGATTTTCATAGCTTACTACCTAGCTCTACTCACATATTGAGCACTGTTGAAGTAAATACTGAAAATTGATACATAAAAGATTATATCTTATTATATGCATTTTAACGTATTTATCATAGAAATTATTTGATATAAACTTTAAAAAACAGAAAATCATAACTATGTTATTATGTCAGTTCTTCGTAATTAAATTACAATCATTGCTTGCCTGGTAGAGAGAGAGAGAGTGGGTCAGTTCTCAAAATAGGCAATCCGCTATTTAAAAAAAATCTCGTAATTGAGGGGAAACTACTAGAGCTTAAGTATATGTTGTGCCTGCTTGCATATATATATATATATATATATATACAAAGTAATCCAACAAAAGATATAAGCGTCAACTAATATCTTATAATTAGTGAAACATCCGGATAAAAACTGAAGCTCAATATACTGGATAGAGCATTAATATTATAATATAAAATGATGTAATAAAATAAGGTGTCAATCAAATTTTATTAAAATTCAAAGTTCAAGCAAAGTATTGAATTGTAATAAAATTTGATTGGCACCTTATTTTATTGTTTAATTTTATATTATAATATATATATATATATATATATATATATATATATATATGATATAAACTTAAAAAAACAGAAAATTATAACTATGTTAGTGCTTTGAAAGAATTATATATATATATATATATATATATATATATATATATATATATTGTGTGTGTATTTAGGCAGCATTTTTTCATTTATGCAAACATTGTTAAAAATAACAGAATTCGTTTGTTTACTTATACCTGTTTTTTTTAAAATATTTTTTTCAATTTTTCTGATGATCTTTTTTTGTATTAAAATAAAAAATAAATGTCCCATAGGTATCACAAACGTTTTTGATTCTTCGTCGAGTCATCCTCGGGTGTCAAAAGCAAATTCTGATGGTCTTTCAAAAAAAAATGAAATTTAAAAAAACAGGTATATAATTAAACAGACGAATACTGTTATTTTTAACAATGTTTGCATATATATATATATATATATATATATATATATATATATATATATATATATATATTCTCGTGATTGAGGGACTACCAGAACCTAGGTAGTGCATGCATATATATTTATAGTTATAGATAAAAACAGACACATATATGCATATACACACAAATAATATACGTATATAAATATATATATTTATAAATTTACACCTGAACATAAATTGTTCCTACACAAACGAAACATATAATACAGTCACAAGATGTACTTGCAGATTTTATATATATATATATATATATATATATATATATATAAATATATAGTAATCCAGGTAATGTAAACATCCACAGAATTTCAACCGGGCTTATAAAAAGTGCTCAATATCAAATAGAGCATTTATATATATGATTATTTTTATTTACACAGACATGTACTAAATCCGCGACACTGACATGTCGATGTTATCGATCAACAGCTGTTAGAAACTGAGATCTCATCAGGCAGAATTAAAGTCCGATCTTTACCTCAGATCATGTTTGGGAAGAGCCATTCTTCCCAGATATGATCTGAGGTAAGGATCGAATTTTAATTATGCCTGATGAGATCACAGTTTATGTACATGTCTGTATAAATAAAAATAATAAGTTCATGTATTAATGAAGGTGGGCAGATTTTGACAAACATTGCAAATGTATGTTTAAATTGTCTTGTGTAATGATTTATTAATGGATGTATAAATACACACACACGTATATATATATATATATATATAATAATCCAGGTAAAACATCCACAGAGTAGTAATCCAAAGAATTTCAACCGGGTTTATAAAAAGTGCTGAATATCAAATAGAGCTTTTATATATGATTATTTTTGTTTACACAGACATGTACAAAATCTGCGACACTGGCATGTCGATGTTATCGATCAACAGCTGTTTATACATTTTTTTCTTGACATTATTATTTTTTGACTTTGATTCTTAACGGTCCCAACCACGTGACTTTCCAAAATTTCAATTTTTAATTTCTTTTCTTTTTTCTCCATTTCATTTTTTCCAAATATGATCTAAGGTTAAGATTGGATTCTAACTCTGCCTGATGAGATCTCAGTTTATAATAGTTGTTGATCGATAACATCGACATGCCAGTGTCACAGATTTTGTACATGTTTGTAAATTAAAATAATCATATATATATATATATATATATATATATATATATATATATATATATTCCTGTGAGATGTATATTTTACGACTTGTTTCTCTTGAGGTGTGCCAACCAAATATTATTATGTCAATTATCGGCTATATATATATATATATATAAGTGATGAGAATGAAAATAGTGTGTATTTAGGCAGCATTTTCTCATTTATGCAAACATTTATTTACATATTTTATGTACGTATAATATATATATATATATATATGCTAGAAGAATACCAGTCCCAGGATGGGTCAAATGAAACATGAATTCCTTGCACCACTTTTATGTCCCCTTACGAAGACTAAAATCAAGATATAATGATACTAAACCTTATGTCTAGAATTCTTATTCTAATTTTGATAAGAATCCATTACACGATTTTTGATTCTAGAAGATGTTTAAAATTTAAAGCTTGATTATGCTTAAGGGGTCTTAAGAAGAAATTGAAATTCAGGGAATCTTGCTTGATTACTAACTTGGTAAGTAGTTATAAGTAACTAAATAATACAGAGGATATATCTTGGCTATGGATCAAATTCAATGCAAATCTGAAATATTTGAATTTTCAAATGTGACGTCATACCTATATTATGGCCCCCGAAAACCCCCTTTTAAAATACTTTGAATCGATGTCTAATACATATGGGAAAAATTTCACAAAAATTCGGAGGTATCTGAATTTTCACAAAGGACTTCCAGCTCCCTTTATAAAAAAAACTAAATCAAACTAAATATAGCCCACATTACGACCCTTTATGCTTAGCAGCTGTGTTGCAAAATTCATAATAATCGGTTAATTAGTTTAGGAGTGAATTTTGTACATACAAATATATAAACATACTAGTTCTGAATCTCGCAAGGTCTAGCCACACTGATGCGTTGTAGAGACGATGAAACACGTGTCTGTGGATAACTATATCTTATGTAATACATATACATATATATGTATATATATATATATACATATACACATTACACAAACAGGCACACATCCATTTATATAAATATCATGATATGTTTATTGGAGCCATACTTGTTTATTATATATGTATATATATGTATATATATATATAACTTCTTTTGTAAGATGGTAGGAAAAATCCCAGCAGAGTGCTCGATTGAGTAAAAATCAAAATTAAGAGTGTAGTATTTATTTTATGATACAAAAAAATCAGTACAACATCAGTACCGTCGGTTTTAAGCTCAAAAGGCGTTTATCCTCTGGCTATCTATGTTAAATTAGAATCGTCTAACACTCCCTAGCAAATAACGTAT
>OY744549.1:57506405-57513905 GCA_963556195.1 Sepiola atlantica | reverse complement strand
TTTTCGTTTAAAAAAAATAAAAAATTCTTTCGTACAAATGTTTAATAGAAAAAAAAACAACCAAAAAAAACTAATAACTTTTTAATTCAAACACTTATTTGAAAGTTCGTTAAAAAAAATTAATAACTTTGAAAATTTTTTTTTTTTTTTTTTTAACGGAATTTTACTTCGGCACTGTCCGGCGTTTAACGTAAACATCCGGAAAGCACCGACGCCGATGGACTTTTAGCGCGGGTCCCATTGTAAAAAAAAAAAATGTGTGGGTGTTTTCTTTCCTTATTATTTTTTCTTTCTTTCTTTTTTTATTTATTTTTTTTTTTTTGTTGCCATGGAAATAGATTCGATGGTTAACGTTACAAGCTAACAACGAGATGGTAATTAAAAAAAAAAAAAAGCGAAAAAACAAACAAAAAACAACACGATATACATTCATACAATAAAATCACATTCTCACACACATTTAAAAGATTTGATTTTTTTTTTTAGATTATTAATTATTATTAATATTTTTTTCATTATTTTTGTTCAAAACACAATATCTAGAATTTGAATTGGTAGCCGAAAATTTAAAAAAAAAAAAAAAAATTAAAAAAAAAAAAAATTTTGGCCATCAAAGATTTTAGAAGAAAAAAAAGAGAGAAAGTTATTTTTATATTTAAAAAATTCTTTTTTTTTTTTTTTTAAATTTAATTTTGGTTAATATGTTTCTTTTTAAAAAAAATTTTTGAAAATTTCTAAATTTTAAAATTACATTTTTTTTTTTTTTTATTAAATTTGAAAAAAAAAAAAAATCTTTATCTTTTTTTTTTTTTTTAAAGATTAATTATTATTTCTGCTAGTTATTTTTTATTTTTCTTCTTTCTTTCGTGTTTGGTTTTTGGGGTAGGAGAAATTTACTTTTTCAAAAAAAAAAAAAAAAAAAAAAAGAGAGAGAGAGAAGGAATGGGGGTAGTAGAAAGAGAGAGAGGGAGGTAGGGAGGGTGAGAAAAGGTTGGAGATTGTTTTTCGTTCAGCAGCAGGCTAAGATTTGATTGATGAGTAAAGAGTTTTCATTGGCCCATATAGAAGCAGTGTTAGCCAATCGACAAGCTGGTAGGAGTAAGAATAGACAAAGTGGGAGGTGACATTGTCGTGATTGACAGATGAGAACTCACTTTGCTGCAATACTCAACCGCCAAATACTCCGCTTACTGTTGAAACTATAACTAAGACAAGAATTACCAAACACACCAGAATTGCAATCTTCTTCTGCAAAGAGAGAGAAAAAAAAGAGAAAAAAAAATGTTAATACAATGTATCAAATCACATCAAATATACATGAATTTTGGAATATATATATATACAGGGCCGGCGGGACAGTTATAAAAGTGAGGGGGGGGGAGGAGCAGCCCACACTGCGCCCAGAATGCCAAATATGGGAATAAATTCAATATCTTGACTAAAAAATGATCGTCCGATAGTGGTTGAGAGCTCGTTAGAAGCGGAATGGAATTCTCTTGGTGATAGAAAAAGAAAAAATCAAAATATTTCAATTTTTGGGGCGTCTGGGCTCAAATTACCTTATTTGGGTATATTGGGGGGGGGGGGAAATCACTGTTTGAGGCATATTTTGGTTTAAAATGATCGTCTGGTAGTGGTTGATGGATCGTTAGAAGCGGAATGGAATACTCTTGGTGATAGACGAAGAAACATTTTTAAAAAATTCAATTTTTTGGCGTCTGGGCCCAAACTACCATATTAGGATATTTGGGATCAAAAATACTTTTTTTGACATAATTTAGACATGAAATGATCTTCTGATAGTGGTTGAGGTCTTGTTGGAAGCATATTAGTATCAAATCACATCAAGATATACATGAATTTTGGAATATATATATATATATATATATATATATATTTCATGATTTTTTGGGGAATACAAAATGTTATTATCGCAAACATGAAGGGAAGACGAGTTTTATCGTTCATGATTAAAAGTTAATCAAGAAAAAAAAAGCCAGCCGACCGGTTTCGCCCTCTCTTAACAAAGGCTCTATCGAGGGATTTAAAAAAAAAAAAACGAGGGATTTAAAAATATATATATAAAGTGTAATATATATGTACTATATATATAAAGTTAAATAAATAAATATATATATATATATATATATATATGGAAATTGAAAAAGGAAAGCCAAAGTTTTTATTGTAAGACTTCCTCAGGATGATTTGTCTAAAGAAAAAATCATATAAGTATAAAAATGTTTTATAAGCAGGCTCAGAGCTATTAGAATGTTCATATATATATATATATATATATATATATATATATATATATATCTATATATACATATTTCATGATTTTTGGGCGAGTACAAAATTTTATTATCGCAAGCATAAAGGGAAGACGAATTTTATAGTTTATGATTAAAAGTTAATCAAGAAAAAAAAAAAGCCAGCCGACCGGTTTCGCCCTCTCTTAACAAAGGCTGTATCGAGGGATTAAAAAAAAACAAAAACGAGGGATTAAATAAATGGGGTGAAAACGAGAGAGTACAGAAAATAAATTAGCGTTGTGGTATATGTACAATGGAGGATGAATCTTAGAGACTGATCACATCTAGTCCCAATAGACATTCCCTTTGCTTGCAAAGGGAGGGACGTTTAAAACGAACGTGGATCGTCCCCACCATAAAAATAATGTAATTTATCATTTTAATGTAGTTGCAGTGCTGACTACGTGGGTAGATTGGATAGTAGAGTCCAACAGCACATTCTGAGTAAGATTAGGAATAGAACCTTCCGGTCAACGGACATTCAAAATAACACATACGGACCTTCCATTACAAACCATTTACTTTAAAAAAAAAAAAAACGCTGTACGCTAGGAATTTTAGCATGGACTCCTTCATCATTCTCAGTCATGCTCACTCATTATACCATCTAAAAATCTTTGAGACGATCCACGTTCGTCTTAAACGTCCCTTCCTTTGTAAGCAAAGGGAATGTCTATTGGGACTAGATGTGATCAGTCTCTAAGATTCATCCTCCATTGTACATATACCATAACGCTATTTTTATATTCTGTACTCTCTCTTTTCACCCCCTTTTTTTTAAATCCCTCGATACAGCCTTTGTTAAGAGAGGGCAAAACCGGTCGGCTGCTGACTTTTTCTTTTCTTGATTAACTTTTAATCATGAACGATAAAACTCGTCTCCCCTTCATGCTTGCGATATATATATATATATATATATATATATATATATATATATATACACACATATATAATCGCACAACTAGTAGTGAATAGTCATATCTCTATGCTGATGAGTCCCGATTATAAAGGACGAAACGTATACGTACATAGATAATAAACAAAACAAATATTTATTATTATTATTATATATAATAATAATTATATATATATATATATATTTATTATTATCATATATATATATAATAATAATTATATATATATATATTTATTATTATCATATATATAATTATATATATAGGTAAAGGTAAAGGTCGCATAGCCTGGACGCGCACGAGTGTCGTTGCCGACATCGCACACTGCCCATGGCCGTAGCGGCGGTGATTTGTTAAGGGCACAGCATATGGAAGGTGGAGCCCATCCCTCTCCTTCCGCTGCCTTGAACCTTCCCTGAGTTTTAGTCAGGTACCCATTTACAGAGGGAGTTTTCAGACCTGAAAATTCGCATGCCGTGAGTGGGATCGAACCCGGGTCGCCCAGCCCAAAGACAAGTGCTATAACCACTCGTATAAATATATATTTATTATTATCATATATATATATATAATAATAATAATATATATATATTTATTATTATTATATATATATTTATTATTATTATATATATATATATAATAATAATTATATATATATATTTATTATTATTATATATATATATATATAATAATAATTATATATATTTATTATTATCATATATATATACTAATAATTATATATATATATAATAATAATAAATATTTGTTTTGTTTATTATCTATGTACGTATACGTTTCGTCCTTTATAATCGGGACTCATCATCATTGACATATGACTATTCACTATCGGTCATGCGATTGATAATTTTAACACTTTATCCGGCTCTCTATATATATATATATATATATATATATATATATTTATCATTTATTATAAAAAAATGAAAACATCAAACTATGTTGTTAAAAATAACACTTCTCAAACCCAAAATACATTAGGAAGAACCAATGTAATATATCAGTTCCAATGCCCTATGGGAGAATGTATCTCCGACAACAATAAAAAAAACTAATTCTTACATTGGTTTAACTTCCACAACACTATCCTGAAGACTCACCCTACATCTCTCTGACACTAGCTCTATATGCCAACACCTAAAAAAACATAATTGCACCCCCTCCCAATATAGAAACATCCTTGTTAACAATACCAAAATAATACACCACGATACCAATATCAAAAAATTAAAAATACTCGAAGCTAAACATCCCACAATTAATAATGTCAATTATGAAACTAGTCGCAACATTTTAAAGTGTCTAGCATAATAATTAACATTACCAAATTCTTAGCCATTAGGTAGTTATACATTTGAATTGTATGCACTTTCTTTATCGTCATCAATTTCTTAACGGTTTAAACAGTCAAACTTTTAAATCTCCCATATGTGTAGAACGCCATCACGCTCTCATGTACATTTCAACTTTACAGACGCTTTTTCAAGTTATAAACTACTTGCTGTTATAATTCAAAAATGAGCACAACAGTAAAGTCATAGTTTGTAAAGACACTAAAACTAATACCGCCTGAAGATGATTTGACGATTCAAATCGAAAGTACTTGCAAAAAAGAAAAAAGAATGGAACAAGAAACCCATGGATCATATTTACATCAATTTGACCGAAACATTAGATGGACAATTCGGAAAATTGAAAAAAAAAAAAAAAAGTCGCATCAAACAAAACCACTCCGTGTTATTTAATAATGTTTGCCTAAATGAAAATATACTGCCTAAATACACACAATATATATATATATATATATATATATATATGGTACACTTATAGATGACGCACCCTGTTTCCGTGACTTTGCGTCATTAACGTTCGGGTGGGTCTCAGAAGAACCCGACAAGAGTTGACGAGGCGAAAACTGACAAACGCTAAATTGAAGACTGGCAGACGATAAATCACGACAAAGAAAACCAAACTAAAATACATATATAAAAATAAAGAATGAACAAACCATAGCTAAACAACTGTTATTAATTAGATGTTTATTTATTTATTTATTTATTTTGTCGAAGAAAACATTGTTAATGAAATGATCTCAAATATATAAGATGATTTTGTTTGATATTTTAAGCAAACGTTTCTGGTTTTTTTGTTTTTTTTTCCAATGTTTTTGAAAAAAAATTTGTTTGTTTCTTTTACATTTTTTTTTTCTTTCTCTAACTAAAAATATTTCTATGTATGGGGGAGGATAAAAAAAAAAAAATTGGGGGGGGGGGGTAAAAAAAATTTTTTTTTTTTTTTTTTCTTAAACTAAAAATATTTCTATGTATGGGGGAGGATAAAAAAAAAATTTTTTTTTTTTTGGGGGGGGGGGTAAAAAGTTTTTCTTTCTTTTTAATTAAATATATTTGTTTTATTCTTGTTAACATAAACACAGAAACGACTGTTTCTAGGCAAACTTTTTTTTTTCTTAACGATCGAACTGTTTTAAAGCAAGTGGTTTAATCTTTTTCTATGTTTTTTTCTTTTTCTTTTATGGCAGTTTCTGAGTTAGGGTTAGAGTTAGGTTTGCAGCTGGTCCAAAAGTTTTCTTGTGTACTGGTTCTATTGTTGGAAGAACTCAATTAGTCCTTCGGGAGATTCAACGAGCTGACAGAAATTATAGAAATTCATTTTTGTTATTTAATGCGATTAATTTCTTCCAAAAGTTATCGTCTGCTTGTTATAGCCTGATTGGCTAATGCCTGCTGCAACCTGATTGGTTAATAGTTTCGTCAACTCTCGGGCGCTTCAGAGACCTTCCCGAACGTTGACACGGAAACATTGTGCGTCATATATATATATGTTTATATATACATATATATATATATATATATATATATATATATACAGGGTGGGCAAAAATAAGGGTCCTATTTTTAAAAATTCATAACTTTTTTATTTATTGATTTTTTTAATTTTTTTTTTTTAGAATAAGTAAAGGACCCCTTCCGAAGCAAGCATGAGCCGTATTAGCCCTAAGGAATGTACCCTCATTTAGAAAACATTATTTTTGCTTAAAAAACTCAAAACAGTGTAAAAAACAATACTTTAGTTTTTGTAAGTTTTAAGAAGTGTTTTTCGGCTAAAATTTGTTTTGTTTATTTCAAAAAATCTCGGAAGGGTCAGTCTACACACACATAAAGTTTGGTGAGTTTAACTTTTATTTTGTGGAAGTTATTCAAATTCAAGTTATTCAAATTTAAAGATAGGACCCTTATTTTGGCCCACCCTGTATATATATATTAGTACTTCATGTATCCACATAAAATATTACAAGGGGATATAATTTTTTATGTATCAGTTTTCAGTATTTACTTCAACAGTGCTCGATACGTAAGTAGAGCTAGGTAGTAAGCAATGAAAATATATATGGCAATCAAGCTACACAGAGGCTCCTGCGTTTCATCCCCGGGGGAATCTTCAGGCTAAATGCATTAGGTTATTTTTGTCAGGTGTTTTTATATACATGACTTGCTATTTAACCAATCAGATTCTTTGTTGTTCCCTCAGCCAATCGTTGGGCTCCCCGCAAACAAAGGCTTTGTTGGTGACGCACCTATACCTATCCTATTTTTTGTTAACAATGGATTTTCCTATATCCTGTTTCCTTTGTTGTGTCAATACAGTGGGCGAATTTATTTTAACACGTGGTTTCTTGTATTTCTATTTTAGGTTTTAAATTTTAACTTGTTCAGTTTTTTAGTTTTTCTTTATTTATTTTTATTTTTTTATTTTTATTATTATTATTATTATTATTATTATATATCATCCTAAGGTAAAATTATTTCTGTGTAAACAGCTGTTTGCTATTTCGCTTCTAGAGTTTAATAGGTTTCGGGGGATCTTTAAACTCGTCGACATTTTTTAGACAAGTCCAACTTAGGGAAGAGATATTTCCATGTTGGTTCAGGAGTAAAGTTGCCAAGAAAAATTCCACAGAGTGTGAACTGAAGGTGTGAATCAGCAAGGCGTGGGCAGGAGTGGACAAGATGAAAGTGATCTGGAAGTCAAGTCTTCCTACCAAGATGAAATGTGACTTCTTTGAAGCCATTGTTGCATCAATACTCGTATATGGAAGTAGCACTTGTATTTTCACCAAAAGATTGGAGATGACAATTGATGGTGTATACACCAGAATGCTAAGAGCTGCTCTTAACATCTCCTGGAGACAACACTCTACGAGAGAGCAACTCTATGGACACCTCCGTCAGATT
>OY744549.1:57376314-57506205 GCA_963556195.1 Sepiola atlantica | reverse complement strand
AAGGATAGAGCGAGATGGCGTGAGAGTGAGGAGGATCTGTGACTCCATCACAACTAGATGATGATATATATATATATATATATATATGAGAAAGGAAGGTAATCCGACGTAATGGGAAATGAAAAAGGAAAAACCAAAAGATGTTTTTTTTTATGTATTCAGCACCCCCCTCCCCTAAGACAAATTCACTAACATTCCCACGCATCCCCTTTTTCATTCACAGCCATCCACATTAATTTCACTCCCTGCCACCGACTTCTCTCAGCCCGGACCTTGGTCCTGCGCTCCCAGTAGTGGCTACTACTTCTCATTAACCCATCATGTCAATGTTTTTATGTACTTGCATGACATCTTTCTTAAAATTATCCTGAGGAAGCCTTACAAATAAGGACGAAACGTTGATGAATTCATAAAAAAAACAACATCTTTTGGCTTTTCCTTTTTTCATTTCCCATATATATATATATATATATATATAGAATTGAGGATAAGCAAATCAATAAACCAACAAAAATATAAACTCAAACACATAAAAGCTCTACCAAGATATTTCAGTTGCTAAGTAAGCAATCATACTCAGTTGGAAATCAGAAAATTCTGATTTCCAACTGAGGATGGTTGCTTTCTACCAACTGAAATATCTTGGTAGAGCTTTTATATGTGTTTGAGTTTATATTTTTATTAGATTGTTTATTTGCTTATCCTCAATTCTATTTTTATTTTGCATTTTGTCTGAAACATTGTTTCTATTTTTCCTCATAATATATATATTTAGGCAAACATTATTGAATAACACGATAAGACGTTTTTTTATTTTTTCATATATATTGTGTGTATTTAGGCAGCATATTTTCATTTAGGCAAACATTATTAAATAACACGGACTGTTTTTGCTTGATAAGACTTTTTTTTTTTTTAAAATTTTCCGAATGGTCCATTTAGTATTTCGGTCAAATTGCTGTATGTAAGTTCCGTGGGTTTCTTGTTCCATTTTCTCTTCTTTTTTTGCGAGTACTTTCGATTTGATTCGTCAAATCATCTTCAGGCGGTGTTAATTTTGGTGTCTTAAAAAAATATGTCTTTACTGTTGAGTTTTTTAATTATTATAACGGCCAGTAATTTACAACTTAAAAGGAGCGTCTATAATATTGCGATGTTACATGAGAGCGTGATTACGTTTTAAGAGCGTGCAAGATTCAAAAGTTTGATTGCTTCATCGTTAAGAATTTGATTACGCTCTGAGCACGTTCAAGATTCAAATGTTTTATTGCTTCACCGTTAAGAATTTGATTACGTTCTGAGCACGTTCAAGATGCAAACATATAGTTGCTTAATGGCTAAGAATTTGGTGACGTTTATTACTATGCTAGACGCTTAAAAAATGTTGTGACTAGTTTCGTAATTAACATTATTGATTGTATATATATATATATATATATATATATATAGAGAGAGAGAGAGAGAGAGAGAGAGAGAGAGACACTTTAAAATGTTGTGACTAGTTTCGTAAAAATGGAACAAGAAACCCACAGAACTTACAGCAATTTGACCGAAACACTAAATGGACCATTCGGAAAATTGAAATAATAAAAGAAAGTCTTATCAAGCAAAAACACTCCGTGTTATTTAATAATGTTCGCCTAAATGAAAATATGCTGCCTAAATACACAATATATATATAGATATATATATATGTTTATGTCGCTGGTCTCGTAAACTACACAACAAAATAATAAATAAAATACAAATGAGCAAACAATTGAAATATGATAAACAGCGGTTGTAAACAATTGAAATATTTGTATTTAGAGAAAAAACTTATAGATGGCGCCACATGACCTTTATAAAGTACTTACCTTCAAATAACATGTGTCAAAATTCAAACCCAATCAGATTATTAGTTTTTAACTGAAGTTACTGTCGCAAGTTTTCAAAACAATGAAAAAAATCTGAATCTCGTGTGTTGATAAAGTATTGCTTTCTGATGGGAAAAAATGCTGTTCAAGCAAAGGGTTATTCCAACTCTGTTCCGTCACAAACAATCGTTGAGATGTCGTCTGCTGACTTCAAATACGGTCGTACAGACACAAATGATGCTAAACGCTCAGGTCGCCCACATTTGGCAGTTGCGTGAGTAATGTGTTCCACGAATCGAAACTTCTTGGAAAGAAACTGTTAGGTTGAAGGTGCACACAGGAAGAAGTGAACTCCAGAATATTTACCAATAATTAACCATAATTTACCAATAGTTAACTATAATTAACCATAATTTACCAATAGTTCACCATAATTTACCAATAGTTCACCATAATTTACCAATAATTAACCAAAAATTAACCAATAATTTACAAATAATTAACCATAATTTACCAATAATTAACCAAAAATTAACCATAATTTACAAATAATTAACCAAAAATTAACCAATAATTTACAAATAATTAACCAAAAATTAACCATAATTTACAAATAATTAACCAAAAATTAACCAATAATTTACAAATAATTAACCATAATTTACCAATAATTAACCAAAAATTAACCATAATTTACAAATAATTAACCAAAAATTAACCAATAATTTACAAATAATTAACCATAATTTACCAATAATTAACCAAAAATTAACCATAATTTACAAATAATTAACCAAAAATTAACCAATAATTTACCAATAATTAACCAATAATTAACCATAATTTACAAATAATTAACCAAAAAATAACCATAATTTACAAATAATTAACCAAAAATTAACCAATAATTTACCAATAATTAACCAAAAATTAACCATAATTTACAAATAATTAACCAAAAATTAACCATAATTTACAAATAATTAACCAAAAGTTAACCATAATTTACAAATAATTAACCAAAAATTAACCATAATTTACAAATAATTAACCAAAAATTAACCATAATTTACCAATAATTAACCAAAAATTAACCATAATTTACAAATAATTAACCAAAAATTAACCATAATTTACAAATAATTAACCAAAAATTAACCATAATTTACAAATAATTAACCAAAAATTAACCATAATTTACAAATAATTAACCAAAAATTAACCATAATTTATAAATAATTAACCAAAAATTAACCAATAATTTACCAATAATTAACCAAAAATTAACCATAATTTACCAATAATTTACAAATAATTAACCATAATTTACCAATAATTAACCATAATTTACCAATAATTAACCATAATTTACCAATAGAAAAATGAAATTAGACGCTGAGAGTCAATGCTAAATCTGGGAATAGGGTTTCCTAACGTGCGGTCTTGTGGCCCTTATTCTTATATTGTAAATAAACAACTTTCTAATAAATACATCGTGTTTGTTTCATTTTCTATTGAGAAGAAAATTTTTTTAAAGAATTGTTTTTGGAAAAAATGGCTTAAATTCTTCCGATTCCGATACCCCCAAAGTTCCGATTTTTCCGATTCTTGAATAATCCTCCCGACGCTAGGATAGAGCAAGTTAAAGAACTTCTACCATTTCTAATGGACCGAAAAGTACGTGAGGAATGTTTTATGCGTGGCGTTAAGACAGACTTAGACCTAAGAGATAGATTTAATCGCGACAATATATGGGTATGTGTGCAGATCAGGAGCCTTTATTTTTTTGTCACGTTGAAATGGATCGATGATAGTTCTTCGGTTAGTTTGGAGCGCAATCAAACATCCTCCATGGAAATAACGATAGAGTAGAGAAAGACTAGCAACGTAGGGAAGAGAAGAAATCATCCTCCAGTAGATGTGGTTGCAGTACCTCCCCATCTTAGGGCGTATCCGACTCTTATACAGGGAGAGATGGCATGAGGAGTCAGGTGCTGACCGGAGCGGTGGAATGATCCAAACATTTTCCCAGTTACGTTAGCAATAGATCAGGTCTGGAATGAAAGTCAGTCCTAGGAGCTTATCAAAGCAAAGAGCCTATTAGTAATTATTAGGGTTAGGGTAAGTGTTATGGTTAGGGTAAGGGTAATTGTCAGGGTTAGGGTTATTGTCATGGTTATAATAATTGTCATGGTTAGGGTAATTGTTATGGTTAAGGTAATTGTTATGGTTAGGGTAATTGTTATGGTTAGGGTAATTGTCATGGTTATAATAATTGTTATGGTTATAATTATTGTCATGGTTAGGGTAATTGTTATGGTTATAATAATTGTTATGGTTATAATAATTGTTATTGTTAGGGTAATTGTTATGGTTATAATAATTGTTATGGTTATAATAATTGTTATTGTTAGGGTAATTGTTAGGGTAATTGTTATGGTTATAATAATTGTTATTGTTAGGGTAATTGTTAGGGTAATTGTTATGGTTATAATAATTGTTAGGGTAATTGTTAGGGTAATTGTTATGGTTATAATAATTGTTATGGTTAGGGTAATTGTCATGGTTATAATAATTGTTATGGTTATAATAATTATTATTGTAGGGTAATTGTTATTGTTAGGGTAATTGTTATGGTTATAATAATTGTTATGGTTATAATAATTGTTATGGTTAGGGTAATTGTTATGGTTATATTAATTGTTATGGTTATAATAATTGTTATGGTTATAATAATTGTTATGGTTAGGGTAATTGTTATGGTTATAATAATTGTTATGGTTAGGGTAATAGTCATGGTAAGGGTAATTGTCATGGTTAGGGTAATTGTTATGGTTATAATAATTGTCATGGTTATCATGGAAAAGTTGAGTAATAAAATATAAAAACTACTTAACGTACGAGTCGATTATGGGCAAGAGATCATCTTATTAAAATCATTTTGGCGTACATTGAAGTTGCGTGAGATAGCAGAGGAGTTGAAGATATTAGAAAGCAGTGTATTCACCATCTGGCATAACCATAAGCCAATGAGAAAGCAGTGTTCAACGTGGATGCTGCATTTGCTCACAGTCGATCAAAAAACAAGAACACGTCGACATTTCAGAGCGTTGTTTCGATGCAACAAAAAAGAGTTTTTGCATCAATATGCAGCAATGGATGACACGTGGATCTGTCACTCCGGAGTCCAATCGGCAGTCAGCTGTGTGGACAGGAGCCCGTGAAAGCCATCCAATGCGAACAAAGATGAAAAAACATCAGCAGGCAAGGTTTTGGCCTCCATATTTATTTATTTAGCGAATATTTCAGCAAGATGGAATGGTATTCATCTCCGCCGTCGCGTTAGATTGGAGAAGATGCGATGGGTGTAACAAAAATTATGGAGTGGTTCAACCGATTCAAAAATGGCCGCACATCAGCAGAAAGTGACCAGCGTTCTGACAGGCTTCAAACTGCTCGGAGTGCAGTTGTTGTTGAGAGGGTGCGAAAAAAGAGATAATGCAGAATGCGACACCGGAGATAAACACTAAAAGAAGACTTCAAGTGGTGTTTCCGGCAGTGGATGGATCGGTGGGCTAAGTGTGTGCAAACACAAGGGGCCTACTTTGAAGGTGATTAGGGTCCCAACCCAGTCACGTATTTGAAATATTTTTTCTGGCCTAAGGTCGGATACGTTTTAGACAGGCCTTTTATATATATATATATATATAAATGAAGAAGAATGGAAAGGAATTAGAGAAGCAAAAGCCAAATCAAAATTCAATTCAAAAGTTCAAAGCAAGGTATATTCCGCAAAAAGGCAATTTATTCAAGTTAAATTTCCTTAAGCCAGGCTTTTCAAAGATCATATCTACCTGCTCTATCCTGGATATTGAGCTGTATACTCTTCACAATAGGTTTTACCTTTCCTAAAAGTTCGCTTTTAGTACACCACTTATATATATATATATATATATATATATAGTAAGCTATGAAAATATATTTATGGCAATTAAGCTACACAAGAGGCTCCCGCGTTTCATCCCCGGGGGGGGGGGGGGAATCGCCAGGCTAAAATGCATTTTAGCCTGAAGATTCCCCCCCCCCTCCCGAGGAGGAGACGCTGGAGACTCTTGTGTAGCTTAATTGCCATAAATATATTTTCATAGCTTACTACCTAGCTCTACTTACGTATCGAGCACTGTTGAAGTAAATACTGAAAATTGATACATAAAAAATTATATCTCCTTATAAAATGTTATGTGGATACATGAAATAGTAAAATATATATATATATATATATATATACAGGGTGTCCCAAAATAATG
Organism: Sepiola atlantica; assembly: GCA_963556195.1. Taxonomy (NCBI): domain Eukaryota; kingdom Metazoa; phylum Mollusca; class Cephalopoda; order Sepiida; family Sepiolidae; genus Sepiola; species Sepiola atlantica. Next base: position 57,500,042 of record OY744549.1, on the reverse strand, counting down.
TATACACCCTTTGAATTGTTATAACTCGTTCAAATTACTGATTTTTATTTGCAAGATTGATACACAAACAGAAGAGTAAGAATATACACGTAAAAATACTGACAGTAAAATTAACAAAAACATAGAAACTTAACTTTTAACAAAGATAAAGGCTATTTAGGGTAATTTCAGAATGTTCATAAAATGAACCCTCACCCTAACCCCAACCCGTTCTGCTCAATACACTTTCCATATAGTGAAGACGTTAAGAATTGTACCTACAAACGTCCTGCAACATTTACTCCTTGGGCACATTCTACTACAATTGCTACTCCCATTTGTTTGCAATTGCTTCAGGTTTCTTGCTTTAAACATTGTAGCCTTTACGTTTATTAAAAGTTAATTTTCTATGGTTTTGTTAATTTTAGTGTCAGTATTTTTGAATGTGTATTCTTACTCTTCTACTGTTCTATCAACCTTGTTTGCAAGTCAAAATCAGTAAATTGAACGAGTTTTAACGATTCAAAGAGTGTATACATTATTTTGGGACACCCTGTATATATATAGTTCGGCAGCAAGTCATTTTTTATGCAGGCTTCACTGAAGACCACGCAGCTCTCTCTTTTCACAATCTTTCCTGTCAATCTCTCGACGCGGCGAGCAATTCTGCGGTGCTCATGTGTTAACCGGTGGAGTATGGCGCCTGCCGTTGTGTCGTGGGCCATTCCTCAAGCGCTTTCGGTTTCTCGACCGTCTTCAGGAGGTTGTGTCTTATCCTTATTAAGAGCCATTTTTTATAGTTTTATTATTTCGATTATATATTTATTATATATGTATATATATATATATGATATCTTTATTTATTTATTAATGATATCTTTTTTCATTATTATGTATGTATATATATATATATATATATATATATATATGATATCCTTATTTATTAATGATATCTTTCTTCATTATTATTATTATCATGTATTAATTGTTGAAGACTGATAAGGCATTAGTACCGGTGATGAATGCTATTTTATTAATTTTGGGCTGTAATTTTTTTTAAGTGTAGGGCTTCAAAGATTTTTAGTATATATATATATATATATATATATATATATCTCGAATCAAATATCTTTTCCACAGCCAACTTAACTATCTGTATATCTCCTCTGATGATAAGATTTCGATCTTTGAAAAGCCTTGGCTTAAGGAAAGAACAATAAACATTAGTTTATTAAAGAATATTCCTTGCATTGAACAATCTAAGTTTGAAATGAATCTCGACATTCGTACATGTTTATCACTCTTATTTCTTCTATCTTTTTATATATATATATATATATATATATATATATATATAGTCTTGGAAGTTTCTTAACCATTAAAACTATATGAAAAAAAAAAAACCAACAAAAAAAAAACCAACCCCTTAAGTCCCAAGTCGTTCAGTTAAAAAATCACTCATGTAAGTAAATTTAACTTTTTCAGTTATTATATTAGTTTGCTTCTAACATTATTCAAGGGATCATCAGTTGTTTACCATGAAAAACTGTTTCGGGAATTTATATATATATATATATATAGCAAGTTATGAAAATATATTTATGGCAATTAAGCTACACAGAGGCTCCCGCATTTCATCTCCGGGGGGAATCTTCAGGCTAAAATGCCTATATATATATATATATATATATATATAGGAAGTTTATGCAAGTTTTATTGTGCTCGAATTTCGGGAGATTTATGTCAATAAATTCCTTTTTTTCTACTTTGAAACAAGACCTGTTATTGGACGAGCACCATTAAAAGTCCCTGAAATGTATAATATGCGAGTGAAATAAAATGACGGCTATAGCTTTTCAACCAGACAGAACCAACTTTTGCCGATGCCGAAAAAGCCGAACCAAAACGAGGCGGATTTGCGACATGGAAGAAAATAATGAACGAAAAAACACTCACCGTATGTTTATTTTTGTGACAATTTATTGATATTTTTGACAAAGAAAATCAATTTTTTTCACGGGAAAGTTAAAAGTGAAACGTTTTTTTTATTTGGGTTGCTTTTCTTCGTTGATTTTATCCGGACATACAATTCCAATATTTTCTCTTATAACCTGCGTTATTTAGTCCCAGAACGGATATAAGCAATATGGATAATATTTTGAGCTACACATGTTCATACATAGGAGAGTTGGAATTACCTACTAGACACCATCCTCTAATGTCTTCAGTCTCTCTGTACAAGGGTTTGTCAGGACAACCTGACATGAGGATAGTTCACCCTAGAATTAAACCAGGCAGACAGATACCAAATTTCCATTAGTGACTAGAACCTCCTGACCTAAACAGTTTGTTTAGTATATATATATATATATATATATATATATATATATACTAGAGCCAGTGTATAGCTGTGTCAAGGAGATCTTATTTGGGCTTTGAATACTATGTTATTTTGAATATTTGGTCAGGGTTCACTTGTTGGGGAAGTATCCTCATATCAGGTGATACTGACAAACCCTTCCCACTCCCGCTTCATAGTTTAAATTAATTCTAACTGCTACCAATGTCCGCCCCCACTCCTTCCACAATTATTGTAATGTCTCCCCCCCCCCCTCCCTAATGAGTTTATAACTCCAACCGCCACCATCCCCCCCACACTTTACTGGCAACTAAATTTCCCACTGCCACCACATATATATATATATATGGCATGGCTAAGTGGTTACCAACGCGGACTGAGAACCTGGGTGTGCTGTGTCGGGTTCGAATCCAGTTTGTTCCACGGAAACACTTTCATCAAAACCCACATCTTACCTCGGAGAGTTTGAATTATCTACTAGACACCATCCTCTAATGTCTTCGGTCTCTCTGTACAAGGGTTGGTCAGGACAACCTGATATGAGGATAGTTCCCCCTGACCAAATATTCAAAATAACATAGTATTCAAAGCCCAAATAAGATTTCGACACGGCTATACACAGGCTCATACGAGGAATGGTGCATCTACTCCTAGTAATGTTAGTTCAAGTAACAAAACTTAGCTGGATACTCCACCAGACTAGATGAATTCTTGTCCTGGAATCTGAAAATTAATGTTCTTAACTTCTTACTGAGGTAAATGAGAACTTTAATGGAACAGTCGACTATTTATGTATCTCATATAGAGATCAAGTGTTAGCCCCAGGAAAGGGGCGCCTTGATTTCTGAGAACTTCGACTGAAGTAAAACGAAACAAATTCGCAGTCAAGACAAGGAAGCACGGCAAATACAGCTCGCTCACTGACCGAATCATCTTCCAACGAATTTCAGTGGAAACATCAGGCGTACTTGGTTTTGAGACCGTTAGATATTTTCAAAACATCAGACGGATGATATCAACCTCTCGGAAGGAGCCCCGACAGTCAGCCTGGTTGTTCCAACGCATCTCCTTGGTTGTCGTTCGTGGAAACACAATGTCAATTAAGGTGTCGTCCCGAAATATATAGATGTCATTTGAGGTCGTGCATGTGTGAGTGTAAATAAAAATTTAATTTTTCCCCCGATTAAAAAAAAAAAAAATTGTAAGTAACATTTCCTTCTCTTGAAATAAAAAAAGTTTAAGAAAAAAAGAAAAAAAAAGAAAAAGAAAAAAAAAGAAAAGACAAAAAAAGAAAAAAAAAGAAAAGAAAAAAGGAAAAAAAAGAAAAAAAAAGAAAAAAAAAGAAAAGACAAAAAAAGAAAAAAAAAGAAAAGAAAAAAGGAAAAAAAAGAAAAAAAAGAAAAAGAAAAAAAAAGAAAAGACAAAAAAAGAAAAGAAAAAAGGAAAAAAAAGAAAAAAAAAAGAAAAGAAAAATAGGAAAAAAAAGAAAAAAAACGAAAAAAAAAAAAACGAAAGAAAAGAAAAAAAATATATATAAAAAATACGTGTGTACTAAGTGACCAAACGTAATTTACTTTTGTCTGCTTCTCACAAATTATTCGGGAGTGGGGGGGGGGGGTCTTATGTGCTATGTGTAAATAAAAATTAAATTTCCCAACTATTAAAAAAAAAAAACTTATAAGAATACAACATGTCACTTAATGGTTAAAAAAAAAGAAAAAAAAATTAAAAAGAAAAGAAAAAAAGAAAAAAAAAGAAAAAGAAAAAGAAAAAAAGCAAACAGAAAAATAGAAAAAAAAGAAAAATAGAAAAAAAAATATATAAAAAAGACGTGTCGACTATCCATTCTGTAAGTGACGAAATGTAATTTATTTTTTGTCTCCTCACAAATCCAAGGTGATCAAAACGTAATTGTTTAACTCTAACCCTAACCTCATGAAATGCGTGTTATGTTCCCTTAAAAACTTAAATTGCTAAAAATAAATAACACAAAATAAATTAAAAAAAAAATTTTTTTGTGAATTATTTTAAAGTAAAAACTAAATAAAATTTTAAATTAAAAAATTAGAAAAAATTAAAACAATTAAAAAAAAAACTAAAAACTAAAAAAGATAAAAGCAATTTAATAAAATAAATAAATAAACATAAATAAATAAGAAAAAAAATGTAATTAAAAAAAAATTTATAAATAAAAAACTAAATAAAATAAATAAATTAGAAAAAAAAAATTTAATTAAAAAAAAAATTAATAAATGAAAAAAAAACAAAAAAACAACTTAATAATTAAAATAGATAAAGATAACTAAATTAATAGATAAATTTAAAAAAAAATTAAATAAAAATAAACGAATAAAAAATAAAACAACAAAACATAATAAAAATAAAAAACAAAACATGAAAAAACAACTTAATATTGTGGGTTGATTGCTTTTTAAGAAATCTTTATTTGTTCTTTTTTATACATCATGAAGAATTTAAAATCGAGATAAACACAGAAAAAAAAAGAATAAACAAACAGAAAAAAAGGGGAAGAAATTGATTGATTTAAACTGATTCAAGGTTATCCCTATAAAAGGCCTGGTAACTCTAGCCTCAGTCTCTCTTTCACCAGTGTCAAAATTTAAAAAAATATATAAATAAATAATGATACTCAACAATGACAACCCTTATATATATATATATATATATATATATATATATATATATATATATATATATAAAGTATAAAAATATACTTATGGCAAGTAAACTACATAGAAACGTTTGTGTTTCATTTCCAGGGAAAAATTACCAGACTATTCCCCCCACCCCCCGGGAATGAAACACAAACATTTCTGTGTAGCTTACTTGCCCTAAGTATAAGTTTATACTACTACCTACTACTACGCGTCATCCATGTATTGATCACTGTCAAAGTAAATATGAAAATAAAATATTATATATATACAAATATATATATATATATATATACACATGCATATACACACATATATATATATATATATATATATGCATACATATATATATGCATACATATATATATATATATGCATACATATATACACACATATGCATATATACACATGCACATATGCATATATACACATGCACATATGCATATATACACACATATATATATACACACGCATATATACACACACACATATATACACACGCATATATACACACACACATATATATATACACATGCATATATATATACACATATGCATATATATATACACATATGCATATATACACATGCATATATATATACACATATGCATATATATATACACATATGCATATATACACATGCATATATATATACACATATGCATATATACACATATGCATATATATACACATATGCATATATATATACACATATGCATATATACACATATGCATATATACACATATGCATATATACACATGCATATATATATACACATATGCATATATACACATGCATATATATATACACACATATGCATATATACACATGCATATATATATACACACATATGCATATATACACATGCATATATATATACACACATATGCATATATACACATGCATATATATATACACACATATGCATATATACACATGCATATATACACACACACATATGCATATATACACATGTATATATATATATACATACATATATACACATGCATATATACACATATATATATATATGTAAGAAAAAAAAGATGAAAATAAAAATTGGATGAAAACAATACGTATTAATTCATCAGATATCAAAAAAGAATATAAAAAAGTTTTTTTCCTTAATCCATGGATTTTCAAAGATAAACTCTTTTCATCAGAATAGAAAAATCAGTCAAGTAATATATTACTGGCAGCATATGTTTTCAAATATAAAGGTTGAAAACAAAAGACATCTTGAACGAAAGCTAAATGTGTCCATGTAATATATATATATATATATATATATATATATATATATTGGTACAGAAAATTAGTACAACATTAGTACCGTCGGTTTCAAGCTCAGAAGGACTTAACTATCCGGCTCTCTTCAGCTTATGTTGTCACCTGTTACAGAAATGTGAATTCACGTATCACTATCGTTTGGAAAAATTATTATTTCATATTTACGTGGCATAACTTTCCAATAATAATTTTTTCCAATAATAATTTAAAAAAAGAATTTTTTTTCCAATAATAATTTAAAAAAAGAATTTTTTTTCCAATAATAATTTTAAAAAAGAATTTTGTTCCAATAATTAAAAAAAAAAATTTTTTTCAAAAATAATTTTAAAAATTTCTTTTTTTTTCCAATAATAATTTTTCCAGTTATTAAGAGGGTAACACCCCATTATATGACAATAAATCATCAGGGTTTAAAAATCTTGTCCTAATTTTTGTTATTATCTCTACACCAGACTCAATCAATATACCAATATTATTACTCCCATAACCATAACCCTTAACCAGTATACCAATATTATTACTCCCATAAGTCTACATATTCATCACACCTTAGTTAAAAAAAGTCAATAATGTTAAATTCTAAATACAGAATCATTAAGAACCTTGTAGAGTTACTCCCCTTAGATCGATCGACAGCTGATGAGACTCAAATCGGGTTAAATCCATGGCCATCCCTACTACAGGCCAGGCAATCGTGCAACTGGGGTCTTTTACTGGGGGCCATGTGAATTTTCTTAAATATTCGATATAGAAGTTGCAAACTATATCATCAACTGGTGCGGATCCTTTTTTTCTTTTTAACCACAATATACAAGTAATGATCTTTTGACATAAGTACAAAATCTCTAAAAAAAATCCAACATTGAAATAAAAATTCTTCATTGAAATATGCATTTGCCTTTGTTTATTCAAAATTACCTGTCTCTTCATTTATAGGAATTTGTCAATTGTAAAATTTATCAATTAGCTCATTGTGGTTCTTATTATTTGGTATGTAAAACACATAAAAACATCAAACTAATCTCAGAGGAATTTTACCTCTGTTTGCAACTTCTATATCGAATATTTAAGAAAATTCACATGGCCCCCAGTAAAAGACCCCAGTTGCACGATTGCCTGGCCTGTAGTAGGGATGGCCATGGTTAAATCTTAATTTAAATTTCTTTTTGGATTGATTTAAAGTCTTTTTAATCCAGGCCCTGAAATTAAAATATGATGGGGTTTTAACCTTTTTGTTACCTCGGATGTTTAACCCTTTACACCCATATCCTCTCCTTAGCACTTTCTAGACGACGCCAAGTTAACCCTTCAAAACATTTAATGGCCTGATATATGTTCCTAAAAAACATTGAATCATGGGACTTGTATAGAGATTTAAAAAAAAAGTTTTTTTTCACATCTAAATCTTAACTGTTACATTAAAAAAAAAACCCTTTTTTCTCACATTTCTCTCCCCTAACACAAATTTTTAAACAAATATATTGAACACTCCAAAGCAAATAACGTATCCAAACGAGAGCGACACGTGGATTCACATTTCTGTAACAGGTGACAGCATAAGCTGAAGAGAGCCGGATGGTTAAGTCCTTCTGAGCTTGAAACCGACGGTACTGATGTTGTACTGATTTTTCTGTACCAGAAAATAAATAAATATTACGCTCTTAATTTTGATTCTCAATTAATCGAGCACTCTGCTGGGATTTTTTCCCACCATCTAACAAAAAAAGTTATTTAGATATATACAACAAAAAAGCACCCTAATTTCACAAACCCAAATGGCAAACTTCAAAGCCGCCCCTTTCGTATTTTTTTAGACTAGGTTAAGCAATGATATTACAAATCCACAAACGAACAGATAAATAAATAAATAAAACTTTCTAGGGAATAACATGAAGGCCTTTCATTCACGAACTAACATCGGACATAGGTCTTAGTTAATCACCGTCCCACACAGGTTTTTTTTTCGGGGACCCCCTCAGAGATACACTGTTTTCTTTCATTGTTGACGCCATTCCCCATCGAACCGTGACTACAATCGTTTCAGCATGCCGACGATTCCATTGGGCACAAAGATTTACTAAAGATGTCTAAATCTGCCCTTTTGGATAAAACCGCGGTACATTTCTGAAATATGTAATATACAGTATTTAAATAATTTGTATACATATATATATCTCGAATACGTTCGTCGAACACTCTCGACTAGTCTTCTATCTGTGCCCGCTTCTAGGTACATATAGATCTTAATTTCCCTTAATTACGTGACAGTTTCCGTTGGCCAAGTGGATATGGCTTGCAGATTCTGTGAACCGGGTTCGTGCCTCCAGACCGTCTGAAATTGTTACTTTCCTGCACTGATGAGAGCAATAAGCTTGAAACGCTAGCGTCTGTAGGTATTAATAATTTAATATTTATTAATAAATATTATAATAAGCCCCTTTAAGAAATTAAAGTTGAGCACTCTCGGGGATGTTAAAAATAGACTGTCAAAAAGCTCTAATGCAAAGTTCCGAATACGTTCGTCGAACACTCTCGACTAGTCTTCTATCTGTGCCCGTTTCTAGATACATATAGATCTTAATTTTCCTTAATTACGTGACAGTTTCCGTTGGCCGAATGGATATGGCTTGCAGATTCTAGGCTGATTCTGTGAACCGGGTTCGTGCCTCCCGACCATCTGAAATTGTTAATTTCCTGCACTGATGAGAGCAATAAGCTTGAAACGCTAGCGTCTGTAGGTATTAATAATTTAATGTTTATTTATAAATATTATATATATATATTTCTTTATCTATCTCTCTATATTGTGTAAATTAGTGTCATAGGATAAATAAAAAGAGTGCTCAGTTACTTGTACAAGAGCATATATATTTTATTCAACGGACACTATACATTATCACGATCACCCATCAGTACCAACGGTTTTATGGAAAGGCTATAGTGACACTATTATTACATCGGCTTATGAACCGATCACATTTGCAATCTTTAACCCTGCCAGTCGAGTTCATTATTATGGTTAAGTCCTTCTGAGCTTGAAACCGACGGTACCGATGTTGTACTAATTTTTCTGTACCAAAAAATAAATAAATATGACGCTCTTAATTTTGATTCTCAATTAATCGAGCACTCTGCTGGGATTTTTTCCCCACCATCTAACAAAAGAAGTTATGGAAACGCTATAGCGATGATGAACCGGTCACATTTGGTATCTTTAACCCTGTGGGTTGAGTTTATTATTGAATTTCTGAAACACGTGTACATGTGGATAATTATTTTTAGTGCTGAACTTTTTGGAGCAGGATTAAAACATACTAATTCTGTCATAAACGTTGTATTCGACTGAATTATAACATATGAGCTCTGTTTGACTTTACCTGATAACCACTGAGCTTATGTTTTATTCATGATTGATATTAATTTTATAAAATATTTGTGTTATGTAATCTCCCTGATAATAATCAACGGTTATTGTTCTTGAACTAAACTTTTATTATATATATATATATATATATATATATATATATATATATATAAAGAAAGATTGTCGAAGAGCGATAAACATGCACGGATGTCCAAATTTATTTCAAACTTCAAATGTTCAATGCAAGGTATATTCTGTAATAAAATTATGTTTATACGTTTATAGCTCTATCCTTAAGCCAAGGCTTTTCAAAGATCGAAATCTTATCGGAATGAAGTTGGAAATAAATTTGGACATTCGTGCATGTTTATCACACTTCGTCCATTTATCTTTATAATTGCTATATCTCGTATATTGAGCTTTTACCATTTCACTATAGGTTCTTTCTACTAAAAGTTTACTTTTAGTTTCTTACTTATTTTAGTTTTTATATATATATATATATATATATATAAATATATATGAGATAATTTATTTCATTTTGACTACAAAATTGATTTTGTTTCACGAGAGCGATTTGAAGTGCTCCCGATCGTCAGGTCATGAAAATTCATTATCTAATTAGATAATGAATTTTCATGACCTGACGATCGGGAGCGCTTCAAATCGCTCTCGTGAAACAAAATCAATTTTGTAGTCAAAATGAAATAAATTATCTCATATATATTTATATTTCTGCTCTATATTTTTATTGAGCACTGTCATAAACCCGGTCTCAACTCCCCTGGATTTATACCCTGTGGATATATACCATACCCGGATTATATATATATATATATATATATATATATATATATATATAGTAAATATGTTAAGAAGGCTGGGGGCAATGTAGAGTGCCTGATTGATGAGAAGCTGAAAAGAACAAAAATAATAAATCGAAGAGGGGGGGGGACTTACTATTAATGTAAAAAAAAAAATCTTACATAACAGCAAGTGTGGTGTTGGCTGTGTGTGTTGTCCGAAATATTAAATGATTCTTTATCATCATCCGGACAACACACACAGCCGACACCACACTTGCTGTTATGTAAGATTTAAAAAAAAAATAGTAAGCCCCTTCCCCCACCTCTTCAATTTATTATTTTTGTTCTTTCCAACTTATATTCAATCCGGTACTCTGCATTGCCCCCAGCCTTCTTAACATATTTACTACAATTCTCTCTCATATATATATATATACAGGGTGGGCAAAAATAAGGGTCCTATTTTTAAAAATTCATAACTTTTTTATTTATTGATTTTTTTAATTTTTTTTTTTTAGAATAAGTAAAGGACCCCTTCCGAAGCAAGCATGAGCCGTATTAGCCCTAAGGAACGTACCCTCATTTAGAAAACATTATTTTTGCTTAAAAAACTCAAAACAGTGTAAAAAACAATACTTTAGTTTTTGTAAGTTTTAAGAAGTGTTTTTCGGCTAAAATTTGTTTTGTTTATTTCAAAAAATCTCGGAAGGGTCAGTCTACACACACATAAAGTTTGGTGAGTTTAACTTTTATTTTGTGGAAGTTATTCAAATTCAAGTTATTCAAATTTAAAGATAGGACCCTTATTTTGGCCCACCCTGTATATATATATATATATATATATATATATATATAAAAAAAAGGTATAGATTATTCCACTTACCCTTGATCCTTGCCTTATAATGTTGAGTGTTTAGCAAGGGGACATCATGCACCATTTTTAAAAAAATCATTGGTATGACTCGACCGAGGATTGAACCCTAGTCTTCCAGTCTATTAGCGAACACCCTTACCGTTATGCATAAATACATTCATCGTAGTCACTTAATCTCTCATGAAAACACAAAGTAGCATTTTCTTCTCCACAAAATTTTACAAACATTTTTCTTCTTCCTATCAGCTATAATTTCACGAAGTAATTCAATAAAATGGCTGACTTGTATTTTTTTATAATTATTTATTTGTCGTGAATAGTTTTTTTTTTATGTATATATTAAATAGCATATTTTTTCTCCCCCACACAATTTCACAAATTGTTTTCTCCGGACTAGCTATAAAGCGGTAGAAACTGGGTACAGATGGAAATTGACATACCCAGGTACTGCACTCAAGGATAAACTAGCGGGGATAAAGTAGTTATTTAATTAAAAAAATAATAATAAAGTTATATAAAAATATTGGTATCATTGAAGCCCTGGGCCCTGTGTTCAATCTCCTAAAAATAAGTAAAAAAAAAAAAAAAACAAAACAAAAAACAAAACGAGATCCTACTTTTTTTAGGCGATTACATGTAACCAAACTGAAAAAGTAAGCAGCAAAAAAAAAACAAAAAAAAAACGAGATCCTACTTTTTTTAGGCGATTACATGTAACCAAACTGAAAAAGTAAGCAGCAAAAAAAAAACAAAAAAAAAAACGAGATCCTACTTTTTTTAGGCGATTACATGTAACCAAACTGAAAAAGTAAGCAGTAAAAAAATAAAAAAAAACAAAAAAAAACGAGATTCTACTTTTTAGGCGATTACATGTAACCAAACTGAAACGGTAAGCAGTAAAAAAAAACCCACCAAAAATCAACAATATTTTAGACTTTAGAGTGAGGGGGGAGATCACTTTTGCATATACATTCAACGTTAAATGATCCCTCACTTCTGGGCCACCAGTAGTTGAAGGATCATGAGTTCATACCTTTCCCCAGCGATATTAGCGCGTGAGTGAATACAATAGATCAAACATAGACAATTCCAGTGTATGCAAAAATATCCATTAACCCAATCAAATACTGTTTTTAAAAAAATTTATTATTGAGTTCAACGAAGTCAGTAAACAATTGAATCTTTTATTTCTTTTCTTAGACATCAAAATGTATATTTTTTATTTTGGTTAAATAATTGTTTCTCGGTAATACGTACATGTACACACACACATTATATATATATATATATATATATATATAATGAATGGTTTTTATTCAAACATGTACAAAGTCTGCTACACTGGCATGTCGATGTTATCGATCTACAGCTATCAAGAGCTGAGGTCTCATCAGGCAGAAGGTTTTTTTTGTGATCCAACCCGGTCGGTGGAATCCAGGAAGAACCATATCTATATATATATATATATATATATGGATTTCACCGACCAGGTTGGATCACAAAAAAAACTTTCTGCCTGATGATACCTCAGCTCTTGAAAGCTGTAGATCGATAACATCGACATGCCAGTGTAGCAGACTTTGTACATGTTTAAATAAAAAAAACATTCATAATACAGCTCTATATTTTTATTGAGCACTCTTTTATAAGCCCGGTTTGATTCCCTTTGGATTTCTACCCTGTGGATTTTTAAACTACCTGGATTATATATATATATATATCTTCTTTGTAATATAGCAGGAAAAATCCCAGCAGAGTGCTCGATTAATTGAGAATTAAAATAAAAAATAAAAACGTAATATTTATTTATTTTGGTACAGAAAAATTAGTACAACATTCGTACCGTCGGACAACAGAAGCTGAAGAGAGCCAGATGGCTAAGTCCTTCTGTGCTTGAAACCGACGGTACTAATGTTGTACTAATTTTTCTGCACCAAAATAAATATATATATATATATATATATATATATAGATATATATATTAATGCAAACATTGTTAGAAATAACAGAATTCGTCTGTTTAATTATACTTTTTAAAAAATTTTCTGATGGTCTTTTTTGTATTAAAAATTAAAAAAAAAAAAAAAAAAAAAAATGTTCCATAGGTTTCATGAACGTTTTCGATTCTTCGTCGAATCATCACCACAGGTGTCAAAAGCAAATGAATAAAAAATGATTTTGACACCTGAGGATGATTCGACAAAGAATCGAAAACGTTTGTGAAACCTGTGAAACCTATGGTACATTTATTAATTTTTTTGATTTTAATACAAAAAAGATCAGAATTTTTTTTTGTTTAAATATAAAAATGGTATAATTAAACAGACGAATTCTGTTATTTCTAACAATGTTTGCATAAATGAGAAAAGGCTTCCTAAAAATATATATATACATATATATATATAAATATATATGAGGAAAAAGAAACAATGTTTCAGACAAAATATGAAAATAAAAATGGAATAAAAGATAAGCAAATCAACAACTAGCAAAAATAAACGCAAAAACACATATTGAACAGTTCTACCAAAAAAAATCGTATTATAAACGATCGAAATATTTTGGTAGAACTATTCAATATGTGTTTTTGAGTTTATTTTTGCTAGTTGTTGATTTGCTTAGCCTTTATTCCATTTTTATTTTTATATATCTATATATTTATATATATATATTTATATATCTATATATATATATATATATATATCAAAATTAACTAATTATTGAATGTCAGTAACAAAATTGTAGGTCCATGGTAAGTGAGGCGACCACATATTTCAAAAACGACACAGTTGCCAGGCCTTGTGTTGTAATATCCTTGAATCGATTCTTTACAGGAGAAAGTCCAATTTAAAAAAAAAAAAGAAGAAGAAGAAAAGAAAAAGGCGTCGGGTAAGAAAGTCACACACATACACACATACATCTCCCCCCCCCTATCCCTGCCCCGCCATCACAAAACATGCAGACTGTAACGTGCCACTACAGGATGCGGACAGTGGGACGTGAAAAAAAAAAAAAAAAAAAAAGAAAAAAAAAAGAAAGATTTGCACGGTGCGTGGCACGGTTATGACGCAAGTTGCCATATAATGATAGCGATTATTAGCGTTAACACAACACTGACGATGGCAATGATACAAATCTTCTTCTGCAATAGAAAGAGAAAGAGAAAGAAAAGACAAAGATATAGTGACAATCACAACACCGAAATACAGCAATTTACGTTCGACAGATAAATGTGCGTTTACGAAGCGGAGTGGTTTGGCGAGAGTCGTGCACGATTTTTATTCCATATTTTAAACAATGGTAGTTAAGTTTTTCTCCTGCCACCATTGTTTGAAATATTTTGTATTTTGTGTGTTATTTTCTTTCAGACCAATCATCCTGAGGAAGTCTTCAAATAAAGACGAAACGTTGATGAATACATAAATAATATTTTCGGTTTTCCTTTTTTCATTTTCAATTACGATGGAATATTAGTTGCCTTTTGTATCATATATATATATATATATATATATAAAATGAGATTGTAGTTTGCTTGAAGCATTGCTGGTAAATATAAGTGCAGATTAGTAGTCTGAGGCTGTAACAATGCGATGTAGTTGCCGGAAGATGGAAAAAGTGAACAGAAATAAACGAAGAGAGAAAGTGAAACTCAAAACGATTTATTAATAATTTCACGAAAAACTGATTAAATACCAGAATAGTAAATACTGTCTGGTAAATAAAAAGTTCGGCAAAAGGTAATCTTAAATTTTCGAAAGAAAAACTTTCATTTTCAAAAGTTTGACAATGAAAGTTTGAAAATGAAAGTTTTTCTTTTGAAAATTTAAGATTACCTTTTGCCGAACTTTTTATTTACCAGACAGTATTTCTCCGATGAACTGGCTATTCTGGTGCCCCCCCCTCCTCAACGTAAATTTACTAGACCAACTCGACAATCAGCTAAATCCCATCCATTCACTGTGAAGGCCCCCAGATGCCGGAGAGCTTTCTACTCAAATAGCTTGTTTCCTCGTGCTGCTGGCCTCTGGAACTCCCTCCCTGCCCCCCGTTTCCCCGACGGTACTAACATGCAGAAATTTAAAACTAATGTAAACAGACATCTCGCTTAGCAGATCTCAATTTAGGTTGACCCCCCCCCCCCTCTCTTCTCCCTTTTTTCTCAGTAGCCCTCTTACGTCTACAGTGGCGGCCTGCCTTGTTTGGGGTGAACTATATTTTAAAAAAAACAACAAAAAAAAAACAATTCTTCTCATTTTTGATACTTCATCGACTTCTTAATTTCTTGTCTCACTCTTGAAAAAGCCTTTGTTAAGTGACAGCGAAACGTTGAAAACATTTAGTTTTTGTTACTTTTTCCTTATATATATATATATATATATATATATATATATATTGGGTATTTAGATCTGTATGGCTAGGTTTCCTTCCTCTTATCTATTTGCCTTTCTGGTACCAAAGGTAATAAAGCTTCTTTTTTTTTTATTTTATTTATTTTTTTAATGCAACTTTAATTCCTATATAATTTTATTTCTAGCTACCATATCGTAGAATGGTTCGTAGGTGTAGTGTTTAGATTGTATTTTATTATTATTATTATTACTAGTATAAGTATTGTTATAAATAATTTTATTTGATATGCAAATTACCATATCACACGGTAGTCTTAAGGGTAGTATATTATTATTATTATTATTTTATTATTATTATTTATTTATGTATATATAAGTAACATTTTAAGCTGAATTATTTCGACACTTGATTATTGGGGAAATGGTAGTTTTATCTGTACCATTGGAGAGCCATGCATATAACTGTCCTGTTTTTAAATCTCCGAAACAGTTACATGGTAAACAGCTGAAGATCCCCGTGTTAATATTAGATGCTTACGTTAAGGTCTCCTGTTTTTGTTTCACTGTTAGATACTTAATCCCCCTTTTTATTTTATTTACTTACTATTATATATTATTTATTTATGAATTTTCCAACAAATGTTAAGTCTGCACTATTTTGGATTTAGTTAGTTTCTCTGGGAATTTAAACTGCATTTTCCTTTTTTTTTTCTTTTTGTTTAAAATAACTCAAAGCTTCTTTAGACTATATACATATATATATATATATATAAATATGATAGGCTTCCTCATATTTAGGGGTTCAACTTGTATGTTCATATGTGTGTATGTATGTGGTGTAAGGATGATAATCTGGCAGAATGTGTAAGAAGAGTAAAATGGATAAAGGAAAGAATGCAAACCAAATATAAGGCAAAAAAAAAAAAAATCGCAACACGCAATCCATGTGGGAAGAATCAATATTTGGCTAGTTTACTCCGATTCTTTGCCTTATATTTGGTCTTTGTTTATTCCTTTTTCCATTTTATTTTATTATATATATATATATATATATATATATATATATGAAGAAAGGTGGGGATCAAATGATCCGACGTAATGTAAAATGAAAAAAAAAAAAAAAAAGCCAAAAACTATGTGATTTATGTATTCATCAACGTTTCGTCTTTATTGAAAGACTTCCTCAGGATGAAAAAAAAAACAATGTAGAAAACTCATACAGAACAGTAATTTTGATTTGTCAGAAAGTGTCCAGACTTCGGCATGTCTCGCAGTCATACGGAAAAATCGATTAAACGACAGATTGGTAAAAAAAAAATACGCCTTTTTGTCTTTCTGTAAATCTCCCTACACCTTCATAACGACCCCTGGAGGCGTACATACGCGGATCTACGATAGAGCTCTGCTGTACCTTGCCCAGATCGAACAATGGTGGAGCCAAGCTATGCACATGACTCCGCGTATTCAAAGTGATTCACTTGCAATGATGACCCAAACTTTCTAACATCCATTCACTGTGGAGGTCCCCAGATGCCGGAGAGCTTTCTACTCAAATAGCTTCTTTCCTCGTGTTGATGGCCTCTGGAACTCCCCCACCCCCCGCCCCCTGTTTCTCCGACAGTACTGACATGCAGAAATTTAAAACTAATGTAAACAGACATCTCGCTGCTCAGATCCCAATTTAAGCTGAACCACCAATCCTTCTCCCCTTTTCCTTTTTCTCAGTAGCCCCCTTACGTTTACAGTGGCGGCCTGCCTTGTTTGGGGTGAATCATGTTAAAAAAAAACACAAAAAAAAACACGTATTTTTCACTTGTTTTCTTTCATTACTGTGAAAGAAAAGAAGATTGCTACTTTCGTCGTTTGGTCAGTTTCCCATTCCTCATTTTTACAAAACGTCTACAAGCCAATGCAATTGCGATAGTGACCAAAACATGATTTTGGTCGTAGCGTTATCAGCAGTGGCCTGTCTCCTTCAAAGGACGCGAGATGAATGCGATTGATGGCTTCGACTTATTAGCTTATGGCTATTTTAGCTGGGAGGTTTGTCGGGGTCAAAATATATCACAGCCAAGAATGGTTGCAGTAGATAGGGAGAACGGGGGTATGAATCTGCCGTTTATTCTAAACGGGGAGAGGGACAGAGAGGAAAAAGAAAAGAAAAAGAAAAAAGAGAAAGGGGGGAAAAAAGGGGACGAAAAAAATAAGAGAGTGGAGAATTTTTGACTGATTTTGAAACATTTTCTGACAAATCAAAATTAATATTCTGTATGATTTTTCTACATTGCTTTCTTCATCCTGAGGAAGTCTTTCAATAAAGACGAAACGTTGATGAATACATAAATAACATAGCTTTTGGTTTTTCTTTTTTCATATATATATATATATATATATATATATTTGTATAATAATAATAAAATATGAAACTAAAAGGATACTCTTAGTATAGCGAAATGGTTTAAGCTCAATATACGAGATAGAGCAATTATAAAGATAGATGAAAGAAGAGAGATAAACATGTACGAATGACAAATCTATTTCAACTTCGATTGTTCAATGCAAAGTGTACTCGGTAAAAACATGTTTATTTTTCTTTCCTGAAGCCAAGGCTTTTCAAAGATTAAAATATTATCATCAGAAGAATTCACCAACTAACAGACCCCATTTTTTTTAAATTAAATTAAATTAAATTTTTTTTTTTTTTTTTTTTATTTTTTTTTACACGCACACTCTCACTCTCCATAACTTAATATTTTTTCAAATTTTTAATTTTGGCTTTTCCACTGCCAACTTATCTATCTATGTAATTCCTCTGATAAGATTTTACTCTTTGAAAAGCCTTGGCTTAAGGAAAGAATAATAAACATGTTTTTACCAAGTACACTTTGCATTGAACAATCGAAGTTGAAATAAATGTGTAATTCGTACATGTTTATCCATCTTCTTTCATCTATCTTTATAATTGCTCTATCTCGTATATTGAGCTTAAACCATTTCACTATAGGTTCTATCTACTAAAAGTATACTTTTAGTTTCATATTTTATTATCATTATAAATATATTATCTTTATTTATAATAATAATAATATATAAAACATTTATACGTATAATGCAAAAAAAATACATGCAACAACATCAACATGCAACAACAATTAAAAATGTTTGGATCAAGCAGACAATGATATAATAGTGCTGTTAAATCTTAAAAATAGTCAAAAGAAATGTAATATCTCCATAATAAAGTAAAGTCGATTTTTCCCGTTTACATCAAGACATAATCGGTTATAACCCAAAACCTTCATATACTAATCTGTTCTGCAATCTAATCAGCCTTCACGTGCATTTCTAGAAATTATGCATTGATTTCGTCTTCATCCAATATTTATTATACAGGGTGTTTCAAAAGTCTTGGGAACATTACAAATGCGTATATCTCATGAACTATTCCAGGTAGAAAAATGAAACTGGTGCCATTTTAAAGCTTGCTTAATCAAGTTTTTGGTCATACTAATGAGTTTCGTGTTATCTTTCCAGGTGCAGTAATGGCGTTCTCTAAACAAGACAAGGCATTTTGCGTCCTTCAATTTGCAAAGACTGAATCGTGGACATGTGTTCAGCGTGCATTTCGCAGGAAATTTTAAAAAGAAGCCCCTGAAAGGAAATCCATTGTCAGATGGCATGCTAAATTTGTGAAAGATGGGTGTTTGTGCCCAAGTAAGCGAACAGGTCGCCCTTCAACTTCAGAAGATGCAGTTGAGCAAGTTCGGACAGCCTTTCAGCGTAGCCCCCGTAAATCAGTGAGAAGAGCCAGCAGGGAACTTCAGCTTGCTCCAGCAACTGTCTGGCGTGTCTTAAGGAAACGACTGCAAATGGTACCTTACAAGCTCAAGTTGGTCCAAAAGTTGAAGGACACTGATAAGCCACTTCGCCGTGACTTTTGCATTGCAATGCAAGAGAAGTTGGAAGATAACGGCTTTGATGACAGGCTTGTTTTTAGCGATGAGGCGACCTTCCATCTGAATGGCAAAGTTAACAAGCATAACACTCGCATATGGGGTACTGAGAATCCTCATGAACTTCTTGAGCAATATTTATTATATTTTCTCCAGATTACCGGACTCTCCCAAATAAAACTTCCATTTTTACTCACATCTTATTATCTACTACCCCTCCCCCCGCCAAACAGATTCACTGTGTGCTAATTTTTCATGGCATGATAATAAAACGAACACCGGTTATTGCAGAGTACTTAACGAATGGAAGGTTCACACTTTGAAAACATTGATGTATTTGTATGTAATTATTTTTTTTCGAGCCAAAGAACAACGTTACGAAACTTTCCATTTATATTCAAAAACACGTGCCAACGTGAAATCGCACACAATACTCGACATTTAAAAACCTCAACCGTGATAACCAGACCGCACAGAATCCTACTCGCCTGTGACAATATGGATCGGACAAGAAAGATTAAAAAGAAAAAGAGAAAAAAAGGTTCTGGATGCCTATTTACTTCTAATAAATGTTTATCAATCACTGAACGTCTCAAGACGTTAAAATAAATATTACATGTAAGTTACAGCAAGGAATACAGACGTTTGTGACATTTTTTCGGGTGGAATGAAATTGAAAAAGTATAAAAACGAGAGGAAATAATCTTAAAAAATTCATGAATATACTAAGCCGGCTTTCGTCCACACTCATCAGAGTATCTACGTGGAAATAATTCAATATGACTAAAAACTTTAAAAAGTAGACTGAAAAAAAATATGGGGGGGGGGGGTCACAAGTTGATCACATTGAGTCCTAGAAGCCCCTCTTTTTGTTTACAAAGGGAGGGTTTGACTGACTTAATATATATAGCTTCCAGGACTTTGAGGTGGAATAAAGAATGTAAGGTTAAAAATTAAGTAGAGTGAAATTTTCCAATTAGAATTCGAGTAAGACTACATGTCCCGGCAGTGACGTCACACAGACACGAAGTTACTAGTCTTATGTGGCGAATGAGCAAGGCAGATCTTTTTTTTTTATTAAACTAACAGAAAGAGAGAGCAGTGTATTTGGATAGCTGCTGCCCCACCCCCATAGAGGAGGGAGGGGGGGGGTATGCATATACATGTATGCTATGAAGAAAGAATAAAACCCCAAAGATATTTTTAAAACCCAATTTCATTTGTCGATGTTTCTTTATTAACTAACGTTTATGAATATTTATATATTCTGATAAGCATCACACATTTAGAGATTTAGATGACGATGATCATTTATTTTCACATTTTCATCAACTGTGACAGCTTAAGATATTTCTTAGGGGTGGGGGAAAGTAAACATTTTGAAGGGTGGGTGGGGGTGGAGGGTAAACATATTTCGGGAGGGGGGGATTTTTTTTTTAACTTAAAATATTTCTTAAGGTAGGGGGAGAGTAAAAAAATTTTGGGGGTAAAAAAAAATGGGGAGGGGGGGATTTTTTTTTGGGTGGGGCAATTTTTTTTTTTTAACTTCAAATATTTCTCAGGGTGGGTGGGGGTGGAGGGTAAACATATTTCGGGGGGGGGGATTTTTTTTTTTAACTTAAAATATTTCTTAGGGTAGAGGGAGAGTAAAAAGATTTGGGGGGTAAAATAAATGGGGGGGGATTTTTTTTGGGGTGGGGCAATTTTTTTTTTTTAACTTAAAATATTTCTCAGGGGGGGATAAAACATTTAGAAAGTGAGATGACTATGAACATTTATTTTCTCATTTTCATCAACAGTGACAGCTTATGCTTTTTGCCCTCGTTATAAAACAAACTTTGGCTCTGATGTATTTCATTAAGTCTTCTATTTGATTGAAATAATGTGACAATTAACTTTGCGATTAAACATACTATTTATTTCACTTCGACGTAGACAGTTCAAATGATCATAGGAAAACTGATGCTGTAGGAGTTGCCTAACTTTATTTTCGCTGAGGAATATTTTAAGTTAAAAAAAAAAAAAAATCCCCCCCCCCATTTTTTTACCCCCCAAATAATATTTTAAGTCAAAAAAAAAAATTGCCCCACCCCCAAAAAATCCCCCCCCATTTTTTTACCCCCCCCAAATAAGAAATATTTTAAGTTAAAAAAAAAAAATTTCCCCCCGAAATATGTTTACCCTCCTATCATATCATTTCGAGTAACAATGAACGCATCCCTAGATTCGTATTTCCGGTGACAAAAAAAATTCTTAACATTGTTCTTTGGCTTCAAAAAAATAATTACATACAAATGCACCAACGTTTTCAAAGTGCGAACCTTATATATATATATATACATATACATATATGAAACTAAAAGTATACTTTTAGAGGATAGAACCTATAGTGAAATGGTTTAACTTTATACGAGATAGAGCAATTATAAAGATAAATGAAAGAAGAGTACACCTTGCATTGAACAATCGAAGTTGAAATAGATTTGTCATTTGTACATATTTATCCCTCTTCCTTCATTTATCTTTATAATTGCTCTATCTCGTATATTGAGCTTAAACCATTTCACTATAGGTTCTATCTCCTACTTTTAGTTTCATATTTTATTTTAAATATATATATATATATATATATATATACAAAAGTAATCCAATTACATAAAATACATTAAAATATTTTGGTGATAAAATTCGTACATATTCCTAGGCAGGGCGTCGTAGTCCAGTGGTAAAACGTTGGACTATAGACATCAATATCAAAAGTTCGATCTTTGTCTAAGTTAGCCATGCTGATGACGGATGTGAGCCAGAAACACGTGGCCATGGATTTCTTTTATGTACATATACAATTATTAATGAGTGTTACTACTGCATTGAAAGTGTCGTTAAGAGATATATTCGAAAATTTGAGAAACCAGTGCAAGTATTGGATGCGCTGGCAAGCATGGGTTAGAATAATATGAGTGTCACTACCGTATTGAAAGCGTCGTTAAGATATATATATATATATATATATATATATATAAGTTATGAAAATATATCTATGGCAATTAAGCTACACCCCTGGAGGGAATCGTCAGGCTAAATACTGAACATTGATACAAAAAGATTATATCCACTCATGACATTTTATGTGGATACATGAAATTAAATATATATATATATATATATATATGTGTGTGTGTGTGTGTGCAAGAAAATGAATCTCTCAAGATCGGGACAAAACCAAACCGAGACAGCCGATCTTGGACAAAAAGTGCTCGATATCCTATCGGACCGAGCTACAATGCGTCGATAATAAAAGATAATATATTCTCAATCAATTTATGCATAAAAGACAGGTAGGTGAGATCGAATATATCGGAAAAAAACCCAATTATATATATATATATAAATTCCCGAAACAGTTTTTCATAGTAAACAACTGATGATCCCTTAAAATAGTGTTAGAAACTAACTAATATAATAACTGTAAAAAATAAATTGACTTACATGAGTGATTTTCCACTGGAAGACTTGAGACTATAAGTTTTTTTTTTTTTATATAATTTTTTATTTTTTATTTATATAGTTTTAATGGTTGAGAAACTTCCGAGACTATATATATATATATATATATATATATATATATATATATCTCTTTTGAAATTAAGTATACAACTTGATCCAAACATTATACTCCGTGAAAAAAGAAAGATGGCAGAATATGTTAAAATGCCCGTATGCAACCAAAGAGACTTTCATTAAAAGAAAATTGACCACAGTCTTACAATGAATTACACAAGAAAATATACAAAAAGATTCGGATTTAACTGAATCTGTCTTTCAAAACATTTAAATAAAAAGGTAAACAACACGTTATTGACAACTGTTTTTTTTTGTTTTTTTTTTAATTAAAAAAAAAAAATCTTTTTTTGCTTAGATTTATTTGAATTACAATTCTAATAGATTTATTAGTAATGCTTGCATCAATTCTTGCCGGTGTAATGGATTGCAGGAAGAGGACTTATTACTGGTGGGAGATGGTTTCTCCCACTTCCTCTATGATATTAGTAATCAAAGTGTAAACTGTTGGTCGGATTAAATATAAAATTCGCTAAATTCGCTAAATTCACTTTTATGTTCAATACATAATTATGGTAAAATCATTAGAAATAATTGTATTTATTATTGGCCACGGACAATACCTTGCTTCCCTATTTTCAATATTATATTAAAACTAGCAGAGCTACCCGGTGTTGCCCAGGTTAGAGTGTGGGATAGTATTTGAAATCTGAAACCCAAACTCTAAAAAAAAAAAAAAAGAAGTTATTTCTCGGTAATAAAGTCGGAATATTTACGCTAGTGCTCAATACTAAAATTCTTACTGATAGAGCAAATATTTTATCATGTAATTTACACAAGACAAGCTATGAAACCAAATAATTTATTTATATATATATATACTAACAGAGCTACCCGGTGTTGCCCAGGTTAGAGTGTGGGATAGCATCATATGCAACATCATGGTAGGGAGAGTTTACTTTAACAGCAACCTTGATGCTGTCAGCTAGATATCTTACTCATCAAGCTATTCAGATATATGTTAATACTCTTAAACTAACGCTAATAAATAGATTAATTTCATTGTGTAACATGTTTGAAAATTGTCATTAGCTTTTTTAAGGGGCAGCCAGAGACGCAAAAATACTTCCATTATGTTCACAAATGTCCAAATTGAGCATGTGAATACAATTACATAGAAAGTACACTTCCTTCGATGTCTTCGTTTTTAGGGACAGACATGCACAGACAGAAAGGTGTCCTCCTTGATTATATATATATATATATATATATATATATATATATATATATATATATGATTATTTTTATTTGCACAGACATGTACAAAATCTGTGACACTGGCATGTCGATGTTATCGATCAACAGCTATTATAAACTGAGATCTCATCAGGCAGAGTTAGAATCCGATCTTAACCTTAGATCATATTTGGAAAGAATATATATATATATATATATATATTTCATTTGAATCAAAGGGAAAACAGTTTTCAGTGGAGATGTTGTGCCCCCGGAGACCCTCTCAATATTATCAAAATTTGCTGAAATTTTGGGAATAGACATCATTTTTGGTCATTTACCTATGGTTTAAATTTCATTTGAATCTAAGAGAAAACAGTTTTCAGTGGGGGGGGGGGGGGGGGTTGTCCCCCCAGCGTTGAAGTGATATATTTCTTATATAGCCTATTACCTTCACTGAGAGGTCAGTAATCCACATGCCAATTATCAAGCAATTCTGTCCAGCGGTTTGGGTGAACATAAGACACAAAGATAATTAGAAGAGCTTATATGAATTCTTGACCATTTATTTCAGTTATTACCAATACAACGCTATTGTAAAACCGTTAGGATTCAGTGTATCAATTCCGGATGACAACCTTTTTGGGGAAGTTGGATTTTCCCCAGATTAGAAACCGACATTGTGTCTAACTCTGCCCTCGTGCGGAGGCAAGTAAATAGTGATAACAAGCATTACATGATAAGTCTAAGATGAAAATTTTAAAAAAGAAAAACACCAAAAAAATTTTTTTAAATAAAATAAAATAAAAATAAAAAAATTAAATAAAAAAAAAAGAATTTTTTTTTCAAATAAATTTTAAAAAAAGTGTCAGAATTAAATTTGAAATCCCCCCCCCCCCCCGTCTTTTTTTTTTTTTCCCCAAAAAATGTTATTTACGATTGCGTAATAAACCAGAGATTGAGCTAATTTTATAAGAATTTTTAATTTTTTTTATTTAAAGAATTAAAAAAAAAAAAAAAAAAAAAAAAAAATTATTTTTTATTTTTTTTTTATTAAAGAATTTTTTTTTAAAAGAATTTTTTTTATCTAATTAAAAAAAATATTAAAAAACGATTGCGTAATAAACCAGAGATTGAGCTAAGCTAAGAGATTTAAACAAATTTTTAATTTTTAAAGATTTTTTTTTTTATAAGAATTTTTTTATTTACAGATTTTTTTTTTAAAAGAATTTTTTTTTATCTAATTAAAAAAAAATATATAAAAAAAAACAGTTTCAAAACGTAAATTTCAAGCAAATAAGGCATACGACGGTTTTAAGTTGTTAGTAATATATTAATTTGCGCATATAATTCATCCACCAAAAGCAGAAGAAGATCTTAAAAAAGAGGCAGAGGTTTCAAGCGGCGGCGGCGGCGAAGTGATTAGTTGATACAAAGTGCAAAACAGACAAATACATTATTTGGTAAACAAAGGAGACAGTGTATGTATGGACCGTATTAGGGTTGTTGATACTTTTATATATTTGACTTGGAAAACAATTCATGCTTGTTTATTTTATTTTATATGTTTTCGTACCTCGTTTGAGATTATAGGGTTCTAGATGAAAGGGAAGAGGGAGAGGGGGAGGGGAGAGAACAAGAAAGAACGAGAAAAAAAGTAAAAAAAGAAAAAGAGAGAGTAGAGTAAGAGAGAGAGAGGGGGGGAGAAGAGAGTGGGGAGATCGAGAGAGAGAGAGGGAGAGATAGAGAGAGGGAGGGGGAGAGATAGAAAGAAGGAGAGAGGGGGGTAGAAAATAACGGGGAGGCAGAGATAAATGAGGAGAGGTTGAGAGAGGGAAAGAGAGGGGAAGGGTAGAGACAGAAAGAGAGGGGAATTGAGAGAGGGGGAGTAGAGAGAGAGAGGGAAAGAGAGGAAAGGGGGAGACAGAAAGAGAGGGAAGTAGAGAGAAGGGGAGGAGAGAGAGGGGGAATAAAGAGAGGGGGAATAGAGAGAAGGGGAATAGAGAGAAGGGGAATAGAGAGAAGGGGAATAGAGAGGGGGAATAGAAAGAGGGGGGGAAATAGAAAGAGGGGGGGAAATAGAAAGAGGGGGGGAAATAGAAAGAGGGGGGGAAATAGAAAGAGGGGGGAAATAGAGGGGGAATAGAGAGAGAGAGAGGGAAATAGAGGGGAAGGGTGGAGACAGAAAGAGAAGGGGTTTGAGAGAGGGAGGAGTAGAGAGAGGGGAAGTAAAGACAGGAAGAGAGGGGGGTTGAGAGAGTGAATTGTAGAGAGAGAAAGAGGGAAAGTGGAAATAGAAAGAGATCGGGAGAGAGAGAGAGAAAGAGAGGGGAATGGAAGAAACAGGAAGAGAGAGGGGGTTGAGAGAGGGGGGAGTAGAGAGAGAGAGGGAAAGAGAGGGGGAGGGGGGAGACAGAAAAAGATGAGGAGAGGGGGGAGACAGGGGGGGGGGAGACAGAAAGAGAGGGGGGGGGGGAGAGAGAGCTTTAGGCAGCTTAACTTTTTAAAAATAATTCACTCCCCCCAAAAAAAAGTCAAGAAAGGGATCTACATTTTCTATGAAAAATCATCTTCAATGTTTCAAGGCAGTAAGTTTTTGAGCCTCATATTTGGAAAACATCTGTGGCACCACCAACTCTGATTGCGATACGCGAGTGGAACCAACCCTAACTTTAAAACTGCCCCTCTACTGCCCCATAAAACTGTGGATTGGAGACCAGGATTTTTCGGTTATATATTTTAGTTAGGTGTGTGTGTGTGTGTTGAAGTATGGGGGGGGGGGGGTAACCTTTGATACAAGACTGAAGTTGTTTTTTTTTATCACGGCAGAATTCTATTTATGACGTTATATTCGATTTTGAAACAATTCATTTTAAAATGGATAAAGTCAAAATGTTTGATACATCAGCGACACCAGGTATTTCTCAACTACTTTTTTTTTGGGGGGGGGGGGCTTGTCATCTTTGGCAATCGGACGATCTCATTTTTTGTAAAATGGGTGTGGAAGGTGCATATTGTTATACAGATATGAAAATCTTTGTCAAAGGAATGCTAATTAAATGGTACCTAATTTGTAGTTTTTTTAAAATGGAAATCGCTCCAGACAAGATATGAAGCCACTTGATGTAAGGAGCTAAAAAAAAAAATACTACTTCTAGGTTAAAAACTAGCCAATGATAAGTGTTAGATGGATAGATTCCGACCCAGAAAACAGCAATTCTTCCTCCTTTGTCAGAAATATCGCTCATGGAATGTGAGGACTAAACGACAAAATAAGGGAAGCGAGAGTTACGAGGCTGCCGAAAGTAACCCCAAGTTAGTCACTTTCTACTCTCCTGACTGCGTGGGAGGGGGGGTCCCATGTCACTAGGAGTAGGGCCATTGTCTAGCCGTCTGGTCCACAGCTGTAGTCTGGTCTCTTCCGAGATGTTGTTGGCTGAGGAAGCTTCTCCTTGACTTCAGTCGTTGGTTCTACGTCCATGAAGGAGATGGCGTTGATAACTAATAGCCTTTGTGATCTCTACTCGGCTGGCAACTTCCTGTCTCACATCCGACCCAGAAAACAGTAATTCTTCCCCCTTTGTCAGAAAGATCGCTAAAGGACAAATTTGCACTTTGTTCACCTCACAAAAAAAAACACATTTAGAAGCAGGTTTTGTAATATAATAACCAAAGCAATAGAAATTGTGGGACCAAGTGTATTTGCAGCACCCCTGATTATGCTAGCAGTTGAAACGAACAGGTTTAGCACGACACTGCATTCAAACAAACAAAACATGAACTTTTTCAATTTGATTTGATCTCAGAATAACATTTTTTGATACGACTATCGATCCTGACTCAATTTCCGTGAACTTCGCGTCGGCAGCGTTCGAGCATGCTACGTAAACACCCGAGATATGACGAACCAAATGGTGGCAGCCGATAACGTTGATACGTCGTATTTTTTTCAGCTTTAGTTTAACCAAAGATTGCAAAAAAAAAAACAAAAAAAACTGAACTTAACATAGCGAAGGCGGCCATCTTCAACTAACAAGACACATAATCAGGGGAAGTAAGCGCGTTTGTCATAATTGACAAGATGAATATGTCTCCTATTAGCTTAAGATGGATACCTTTGAACATGTCGATTGACTGTTCCCAAAAAATGGATTTTGCTTTTAATTAAAGTTCTACTCGATAATCTTTCCTACTTTTTGGTGAGGATATTTATTTAAAATCTGCTGCCGAAGTATATAATACTTTTTTTTGATAATTTAATACGGACGCTTCTCTGTACAAGCACCGTTGTTTTTTTTTTAAAGTTGCTGAAGCGTACATATGAAAAACGCTGAAAATCGCATTAATCGGAAAACTCTTTCAAATACTTATGTATCAAGCAAAAATAGGTTTGTACACCAAAAATTAGCAAAAACTATTGAGTAGAATTGTAATAAAAAATAAAAATCCGTTATATCGTTTAATCAGGTTCGGCCATTGATTCGAGCGAAAAAACGCGAAATTCAGGGGGAGATAACCCAGTCTGTCATATTAACAAGTAATAAATCAATGGCAGTCATCAAAATACGATGAAACTGATTTTTATTTTTTAATTAAAATTCTACTCGATCATTTTTCCTACTTTTTGGTGAGGATACTGATTTCAATCTGCTGCGTAAGTATATAATAATATTTTTTTTTTTGGTATCGATAATTTAATACGGACGCTTCTCTGTAGAAGCACCAAAATCTATTTAGTATTACGCATGTAATCAAAAGAAAAACACGTTTCAAATGTGTAAATATGCTATAAGAATCGTGATTTTCACAAAATGGAGTCTTACGGAAGGCCGCCATTTTGTTTTTTGTATTGCTCAAGATAAAAAAAGTATTAAAACGTTCCCTTTTTCCTATTACTACTTAATAATACATTGACGTTCTTAGTGTCATAATATTTATATATATATATATATATATATATATATATATAAAGATTATTTGTATACTTAGGCAGCATTTCTTCATTGATGCATGTTTGATTAAACAACAGGGACAATTCCTGTTTGTTTCTTTTTTGATCCATCTTTTCATGTTGGCGGACCAATGATCTAATGTTCTGTTAAACATAAGGAGTTATACAATTTGAATTTATGAAGAAGACTCATGGGAGTCGAAAACGTTAGCAGTTTTGGCGAGTTCCTGTTCACACTCAAACAGAACATTGGTCTGTCAACATGAAAAGATGGATTAAAAAAGTAACAAACAGGAATTGTCCCTGTCGTTTTGAGCACTCTCGCGGATGTTAAAAATAGACTGTCAAAAAGCTTCTTTTCTTTCATTGTTGACGCTATTCCCCATCGGACCATGACTACAATCGTTTCAACATGCCGCCGATTCCATTGGGCACAGAGATTTACTAAAGATGTCTAAATCTGCCCTTTTAGATAAAACCGTGGTACATTTCTGAAATATGTAATATACAGTATTTAAATAAATTGTGTACATATATATATATATATATATATATATATATATATATATATATATATCTCGAATACGTTCGTCGAACACTCTCGACTAGTCTTCTATCTGTGCCCGCTTCTAGGTTCATATAGATCTTAATTTCCCTTAACTACGTGACAGTTTCCGTTGGCCGAGTGGATATGGCTTGCAGAATCTGTGAACCGGGTTCGTGCCTCCCGACCATTTGAAATTGTTACTTTCCAGCACTGATGAGAGCAATAAGCTTGAAACGCTAGCGTCTGTAGGTATAAATAATTTAATATTTATTTATAAATATTATACTAAGAAATTAAAGTTTAGCACTCTCGGGGATGTTAAAAATAGACTGTCTAAAAGATCTAATGCAAAGTTCCGAATACGTTCGTCAAACACTCTCGACTAGTCTTCTATCTGTGCCCGCTTCTCGGTACATATAGATCTTAATTTCCCATAATTACGTGACAGTTTCCGTTGGCCGAGTGGATATGGCGACTGCTTGCAGATTCTAGGCTGACTCTGAACTGGGTTCGCGCCTCCCGACCGTCTGAAATTGTTACTTTCCTGCACTGATGAGAGCAATAAGCTTGAAACGCTAGCGTCTGTAGGTATTAATAATTTAATATTATATATATATATATATATATATATATCATCCGCATACAGACTGTTTCGCTGTATCACAGCTCTTCAGTGCAGCTAGACCAGTTAGTGCCTCAAGCCGGGATTGAAACTCAACCGTCAAGCTGACAGTCGGCGCTCCTACCCCTGCGCTATCATATATATATATATATATATACACATATATTATATATAGTTTCTTCCCAAATACGGTCTGAAGGAAGGATCAGATTTTAATTCTGCCTGATGAGATCTCAGCTTTTAACAGCTGTAGATCGATGACAAATCGTTTTGTGGATTTATTTTAATGGAAAAGAAAACAGCGTTAATTTACGACCGAATCAATTTAAAAAATGATGTCAGATACATGCTAAACCCGTCCATTTCAACTGCTAGCATAACTAGAGGTGTTGCAGGTACACTTGGTCCTACTTGCGCTTAAAATAAAGAGAAAGGTTGTAGACATTTCAAAGGAATAAACCTTATAACCCTCACAGGCAGATGTGGAATTGTGATCGCATAGCATAGGACAGAACGAGTAACCATTTTTTTTTCTTTTTTTTTTTTTTCTTTGTATTCACAAAATGGCAGCAATTTTAGAAATACAAAAAAAAAAAAATGGTTACTCGTTCTGTCTGATGGGATTAATTGGTTAACCAGTTTTATACCCCGACTAGTTCGGGGGGGAGGAGGGTCCGAAGCATATTAAACTTGTAGTTTTTTTTTTTTTATTTATATAATATTTTTGTACCATAACGAAGAGCTCCGAACTAAAGTCCGCTTTAGCTTGTTTTGTGACGGAACAATTTCTGAAAGTGACGAAGAAAAAAGAAAAAAAAAAAAAAAGAGCGATTATTAACCAAAGTTTTGCTTAAAATAATACCGGTCAAATTTAACCTGTTGCCCCCATGCTGTCAATAATAAAAATAAGTGCGATCACACACGAACAGTACACTTTAGAACAGAGGTCCACTTTACTACATAAATTTGACATAAAATGATCACCCAGTTTGTGACCACGTAGCAAAGAACAGAACGAGTAACCATTTTTATTTTCTCTATTTCCAAAGTGGTAGTGTACTATCTATTCTGTTGTCATAATATCATCCTCCCAGGCATTAACTACTCCTTTTTTTTCTTGGCGGGGGGGGGGGGGGGGATCGTCATGATATAATCTTCTTGGTCATAACCTCCTCTTTTCGGGGATCAGTGTATCATATGTTCGTGGACCCTTGCTAATCGGTAAAAACTCGAAAAACAAAATAGTGTTAGAAACACATGCAATAAATGTCCTCAATCGTGATAAAATGTAATATTCTAACAGTATTTTGCTTAATTTTCGATTTTTGAGCGATTATCGAAATAAGCCTAGCACGTGGACCCTTGATAATCGGTGAAAAATCGAAAAGTAAACAAAATAGGGTGCCTATGGAAAACGCTGAAAATCGCAGTTCCAATTAAATTAACTGGAAAACTCTTTGAAATACTTATGTATCAAGCAAAAATAGGTTTGGACACCAAAAATTAGCAAAAACTATCGAGTAGAATTTTAATACAAAAATAAAAATCTTTTATATCGTTTAATCGGGTTCGACCATTGATTCGAGCGAAAGACACGAAATTCAGGGGGAGGTAACCCAGTCTGTCATTTTAACACGTAATAAATGAATCAAAATACGATGGAACTGATTTTTATTTTAACTAAGAATTACTTAAGACGTCTCCGCGAAGATAGCTACACCTATGAATTGAATAACATGTTCCGTTCAAAATCCGTGCATATTAACACGTAATAAATGAATGGCAGTAATCAAAATTATATGTTCGTTGACCACAGAGGGAGCATATTTTTTTGCTAGTTACATGTAAGTTAACGTATAAGTCACACATAACATTTTTACCGCTAAGCATGAATGAAGGTCATCGTAAGAATATCTGTTCTTCTTCAAGCTCATTTTACTTATTGACACGAACATCCGTTCCGGGTTAGGGTTAGTCTCCTCGACGGAAAAAAAACGGAATTTCCAGAAATGTTTACGAAAGAGGAAAGCGTGCAAACTTGCGGAAAAAACAAACAACGCGCAAAACAGTTGACGAGAAACGCATGCAGTGAGGAAGGTGCAGTTAAGAAAAGCGCTATAAACCAGGTCGTTGCAAAATTGACGGATCCAATCACCAATCCAACGTAAAATCCACCAATGCCAGCCTGCTGTTAGGCCAAGTCGACAACAAACTCATGATTCATGCCATTCACTCAGTCGGGTTAGGGTTAGGATTAGGGTTACATACGTCCATATTAAAAAAAAAAAAAAAGACAAAAGGAGAGAGAAAAAAAAAAAATTAAATTTACCCTCCGAAAAACTGAATCTCTCTTCCACGCCTCAAGTGCATCGAAAGCGCTGTAATCCTTCTCTCATCACCATCTAACGTAAACCTCAGACTCAGATCTTATTCCTTAAGCAAACATCTGGCAAAAAAATGCACTCAAACAATGCAATATACCTCGCCACTGCCGGTTAGAGTACTACTCTCTCTTTTTTTTTTTTTTTTACTGCGTTTCCTCCACGTTCCATTTTTTTTTTCGTTTCTTCTTTTTTTTTTAATGTTCTTTCTACCCCCTTTCCCCATTTTAACGTCCTTGTCGCACGCGCTGCATAATTATTTTTATTTTTCAAATAGTCATGCACGTGCCCAAAACATCTCGCTGCGCGTCTTCTTTTTTCCTATGTGAAAAACAATTTAATATTTATAAAACAAAATATTTATAGTTAAAAGTTCCTTTAAAGGTGTAATAGGCTTAAAAGTAGAGCCCTGTTTGAAATTGAAAAGTTTGTTGTCATTTCTGCGATAAGCAAGTTCCGCTCAAGCGTTGAACACTGTAGACAGCAATGACACTTCCCCCGCCTCCTGGGTAAGTGTATTTCTCGCGGCCGCGTGGTCCTGAGCGTTTGTCTCGTGATTCTTCAGATGCTGGATATTATGTTTTATGTATGCATGCATGTATGTATGTGTGTGTGTATGTAGGATGCATGCATGTATGTATGTATGTAGGATGCATGCATGTATCTATGTATGTATGTAGGATGCATGCATGTATCTATGTATGTATGTAGGATGCATGCATGTATGTATGTAGGATGTATGTATGTATGTAGGATGTATGTATGTATGTAGTATGTATGTAGGATGCATGTTTGTATGTATGTATGTATGAAGGTATGTATGTATGTATGTATGTATGAAGGTATGTATGTATGCATGCATGTATGTACGTATGTAGGATGCATGCATGTATGTATGTATGTAGGATGCATGCATGCATGTATGTATGTAGGATGCATGTATGTATGTAGGATGCATGCATGCATGCATGTATGTATGTAGGATGCATGCATGTATATATGTATGTAGGATGCATGCATGTATGTATGTATGTAGGATGCATGCATGTATGTATGTAGGATGCATGCATGTATGTATGTATGTAGGATGCATGCATGTATGTATGTAGGATGCATGCATGCATGTATGTATGTAGGATGCATGCATGTATGTATGAAGGTATGTATGTAGGTATGTATGTATGTAGATATGTATGTATGTATGTATATATGTATATATGTATGTATGAGTTTCGTTAATTGAATTGGGTCTGCTTCAGAAACTTTATTAATGTGATCAGATCAAATGTCTCATACACTTTATATCATAATACGCTACAGTATTTCTTGTTCGTGCGTACGCTATGACAGTAAACACATTACAAAATGAGATCAGTCGATCAGGGATTTGTGACTAATCTTATCTTGCCAAGGTAAATATATTCATACTTTACTCATTTTAAAATGAGTTGTTCTCAAATCGAATATCTATCGTCCCGTCGACAAAAAAATGAGTACACGTTTGAGAGAGTCTTGACAGCGTTTCTGACGAGTACCCCTGGTGCAGTAGCCAATAAACGACTCTCCGTAGAAAACAATCTTTGACAGCGGACACAATGCCACCTTGAAAATCGGAACACATGAATCACCGTGTTTATTTAATGGCAAAACTCATGCAGATTCTAGACTTTGGCATATGATCGTATTCCGAAACCTCTTTTTTTTTTACACCCTTTCCCACCAAGTTTTTTTTTTTTTTTTACACCCCCAAATTTTTTTACACCGTCCCCCACCAAATTTTTTTTACACCCTCCCCCAACAAATTTTTTTACACTTTCCCCCCAACAAATTTTTTTACACTTTCCCCCCACCAAATTTTTTTACACCCTCCCCACCAAATTAAAAAAAATATTTTTTTACACCCTCCCCCACCAAATTAAAAAAAAAAAATTACAACACAACATCAAAATATATCCTCACGCGCCACTCGTGTCGCATTTGACCAACCTCGGGAATCACCAAACGTAACTTTCATTATTCGTTCAAAAGCAAGGCTCACACAAGTTTTAGTTGTCCGAGGCGAATTATTATTTTAGAAGCAGCAAGTTTAAAAAAACCAAAAAAACACCGTAAATAAAGAAAAAACCACACCGAAAAAAGAAAACCCGGGGTCATCCAAGGCGTGATTAGTTTGGCTAACGATTTCAACCTCGTTAGTAAGCAATTTAACCGTCACCCAGGGTCGTAACCATCTACCAAAAATACGAAACGCGGTCAACGTGGTCACCTACCTGTCTGGCTTTACTCTGGTACTTTACGGCCTTCTTTGTGTCCACTTTTGCGGTTTCTATGTAGTCGACGGCAGCTTCGACGTTGTACTCTATTCGATCGATCATTTCTCCCTGAAAGAGAAGCAGAGGCACGCGTCAGAATGAACGGCTAAAAATGGATCTTACTACTATTCCTGCCATTTCCCCACTTCATTAACTTGAACGAATTTTTAGTTTTGATCTAATCTAGAGTGCTTTTTTTCTGTAGCTTAATTTCCCCACTTCATTAACTTGAACAAATTTTTAGTTTTTATCTAATCTAGAGTGCTTTTTTTTTGTAGCTTAATTTCCCCACTTCATTAACTTGAACGAATTTTTAGTTTTGATCTAATCTAGAGTGCTTTTTTTCTGTAGCTTAATTTCCCCACTTCATTAACTTGAACGAATTTTTAGTTTTGATCTAATCTAGAGTGCTTTTTTTCTGTAGCTTAATTTCCCCACTTCATTAACTTGAACGAATTTTTAGTTTTGATCTAATCTAGAGTGCTTTTTTTCTGTAGCTTAATTTCCCCACTTCATTAACTTGAACAAATTTTTAGTTTTGATCTAATCTAGAGTGCTTTTTTTTGTAGCTTAATTTCCCCACTTCATTAACTTGAACAAATTTTTAGTTTTGATCTAATCTAGAGTGCTTTTTTTCTGTTGCTTAATTTCCCCACTTCATTAACTTGAACAAATTTTTAGTTTTGATCTAATCTAGAGTGCTTTTTTTTTGTAGCTTAATTTCCCCACTTCATTAACTTGAACAAATTTTTAGTTTTGATCTAATCTAGAGTGCTTTTTTTTTGTAGCTTAATTTCCCCACTTCATTAACTTGAACAAATTTTTAGTTTTGATCTAATCTAGAGTGCTTTTTTTTTGTAGCTTAATTTCCCCACTTCATTAACTTGAACAAATTTTTAGTTTTGATCTAATCTAGAGTGCTTTTTTTTTTAGGCTTAATTTCCCCACTTCATTAACTTGAACAATTTTTAGTTTTGATCTAATCTAGAGTGCTTTTTTTCGGCAGCTTAATTTCCCCACTTCATTAACTTGAGCGAATTTTTAGTTTTGATCTAATCTAGAGTGCTTTTTTTCTGTAGCTTAATTTCCCCACTTCATTAACTTGAACGAATTTTTAGTTTTGATCTAATCTAGAGTGCTTTTTTTCTGTAGCTTAATTTCCCCACTTCATTAACTTGAACGAATTTTTAGTTTTGATCTAATCTAGAGTGCTTTTTTTTTGTAGCTTAATTTCCCCACTTCATTAACTTGAACGAATTTTTAGTTTTGATCTAATCTAGAGTGCTTTTTTTTTGTAGCTTAATTTCCCCACTTCATTAACTTGAACAAATTTTTAGTTTTGATCTAATCTAGAGTGCTTTTTTTCTGTAGCTTAATTTCCCCACTTCATTAACTTGAACGAATTTTTAGTTTTGATCTAATCTAGAGTGCTTTTTTTCTGTAGCTTAATTTCCCCACTTCATTAACTTGAACAAATTTTTAGTTTTGATCTAATCTAGAGTGCTTTTTTTTTGTAGCTTAATTTCCCCACTTCATTAACTTGAACAAATTTTTAGTTTTGATCTAATCTAGAGTGCTTTTTTTCTGTAGCTTAATTTCCCCACTTCATTAACTTGAACAAATTTTTAGTTTTGATCTAATCTAGAGTGCTTTTTTTCTGTAGCTTAATTTCCCCACTTCATTAACTTGAGCAAATTTTTAGTTTTGATCCAATCTAGAGTGCTTTTTTTCTGTAGCTTAATTTCCCCACTTCATTAACTTGAACAAATTTTTAGTTTTGATCTAATCTAGAGTGCTTTTTTTTTGTAGCTTAATTTCCCCACTTCATTAACTTGAACGAATTTTTAGTTTTGATCTAATCTAGAGTGCTTTTTTTTGTAGCTTAATTTCCCCACTTCATTAACAAATTTTTAGTTTTGATCTAATCTAGAGTGCTTTTTTTTTGTAGCTTAATTTCCCCACTTCATTAACTTGAACGAATTTTTAGTTTTGATCTAATCTAGAGTGCTTTTTGTTCTGTAGCTTAATTTCCCCACATTAAAAACCGACCTCGTAGGGGAGGCAAATAAACAGCGATCTTCACTGTAATACGCAAGAGGTACACGATAAATGACCGTTCCGGTCCCATTCATTAAGATGTAGATGTTTGATATATCTCAAGATGCCAACCGCTGATTTTCCAACCGTGCAACACACGCCATATACAATTTTCTTTCTCATACCGATTGCTCATCGACTTCCCATCGAACATGATTATTTATGGAACGTGCCTCGACTGTGAGATAGCTGCTGATGAGGCTGTGGATAACTTTTGAACTGACCATGACAAGTGGGTCAATCTGGAGGGATTGAATTCTTGCTATTTGCGTAACTTTTGCCTCTCTGCCTCATCGATTCAACTTTCGATGTGACGACTTCCTCTAAGTCTGTCTTATTTGACACGGCGCTCAGCATTATTCTGACGCTCAATAGGTGCGTGTGACTGACAGGCGAGTGGCTACTCAGCAAAGACAACCTGGCCTTTTGGGGCTTCTTGGCCTTTTGGCTAAGATCAAAGTGTAGTATCTGTTCCGATGGATACTGCACGCCTGTCCTGTGCAGTTCTAGGAGGTCCACCCTCCCAGGCTTTGCCTTCCCTCTTTGTGGAGGAGTAAGTTTATTGCTTACTGTCTGAGGCGCCCCTACTGGGGAATGCCGACGGGGCTGCCCAGGCAATTTTTAAATGGCCAGAGTGCTCACCTCTCGAGCGCTGGCTTTTAAAACCCCACTTTCTCGACCCGATCTTGGGTCACATCTTACTTGTGGGAGTAAGATAAACTGGCCTTGTGCCTAACTCCTGGGGAGGAGTAAATAAAACCTGGCCTTTTGGCTAAGATCAAAGTGTAGTATCTGTTCCGATGGATACTGCACCTCAAACTGGTGTTGTCTTGGCCTTCGGGTCTTGATTTACGCCGGTCAATGGGTCTGTCCTGTGCAGTTCTGGGAGGACCTTCCCAGGCTTTGCCTCCCCTCTTTTAGGAGGAGTAAGTTTATTGCTTACTGCCTAAGGCGCCCCTACCGGGAAATGCCGACGGGGCTGCCCAGGCAATTTTTAAACCCCACTTTCCCGACCCGACTTTGGGTCACATCTTATTTGTGGGAGTAAGATAAAAACTGGCCTTGTGCCTAACTCCTGGAGAGGAGTAAATCAATACTCAGCAAAGACAACCAATATTAGCACATAATGCTAAGCTTTATTCAGAGAAAATAAATGCATTGACTAATAGACTGGTTGTGTGAGCTTATTGGCATCTAACAACCACCCACTTTGCCCTCACTCACTCTAACTCAAAACAAACATAACAAACCTAAACCAGACACCCAACAAAAAACATCTTTGCCTCCGCCCTCGAGGCTCGCATATCCGGGGACTTAGAACCAACAATAACGACGTATAAACTTTTCTCTTGACAAACTCCCCGGATATCCTAGCTCTAAGCGAAACAAACCTTCAATCCTCAATTCCCTCTCACCACTTTGAAATGACTGATTACCTTCCACTCTACCGTAAGGACTCTGACAAACATATGCATGGGCTAGAGAACATAGGTTAGAATCAGATGACCAAACCTACATGTGCTTTAGATTGACCTTCCATAACAGAGTTAGTTACTTATACATTCCATCCGCAAACAACCAATCAAACAAGAACGACTATCTGAGTGGTAATATTTGAATACTAGCATGATTATTACCTGTTGGGCCATCCATTGAGTTGGGGTTAGATTGTTTTGCATAAAGAAAGCGAGTCGGCAAAGCCAGTTGAATATAAAAAAAAAATAAAAAAAAATTAGTCTCTTCCTACTCGCTATATCTCTCTTGCTTTTTTTTTCCCGTTCACCAGCTATGTGTTAAGTATAATTACTACTTGTGGCAATATATATATATATACCCTTTTGTTTATAATGGACTATTCCAATCTTTTTATTATTTTCTTCTTTTTTTTTTTGTTACAACTCCATTGCACATTCAAGACATCGTTAAGAATCAATAAAATTAGCTAGTTAACCTTCCATCAGTCCTTCTGGGGACTCCGCGCTGCAGTGAAGGACGACCTGAAATGTTCAGCTGCAGAGATGGTATATGGCACCACACTAAAAATTACCGGACAATTCTTCAAACCTCCAGAGAAATCAATGGGCATCAGCTGGTGTAGACCGGCTCACCACAAGATTGCGATAGTCGCCTGTAACCCTGCGGAACATAATCTGAAGACTATGTATGTTTCGAAAATAATGCCGACATGAACACACATGTTTGTGCATCATCTAGTAA
The DNA here is from genome assembly GCA_963556195.1 of Sepiola atlantica. Taxonomy (NCBI): domain Eukaryota; kingdom Metazoa; phylum Mollusca; class Cephalopoda; order Sepiida; family Sepiolidae; genus Sepiola; species Sepiola atlantica. The sequence goes on along the minus strand of OY744549.1, from coordinate 57,460,467 downwards.
AGCAGATTCTTATAAAATAAGATCGTTACGCCAAACATAAGCAAATGTATCGCGCAAGGCTAAAATCTTAAACACTAAAAATTATTTTATGAAATAGGGCATCTGAAATTGCGCCGATGAGTTGGGGTTGCCACTTGCTGACATCGGGAACTTCAGAAAAATCTTTCTAAAGGGAAGTATTTCTGGGCTTTCTGGCACAGTCTGTGGGTTTGTCCTGTGCAGTTCTAGAGTTCTAGGAGGTCCACCCTCCCAGGCTTTGCCTCCCCTCTTTGGGGAGGAGTAAGTTTATTGCTTACTGCCTGAGGCGCCCCTACCGGGGAATGCCGACGGGACTGCCCAGGCAATTTTTAATGGCCAGAGTGCTCACCTTCTCGGGTGCTGGCTTTTCAAGTCCCACTTTCGCGACCCGACCTTGGGTCACATCTTACCTTGTGGGAGTATGATAAAACTGGCCTTGTGCCTAACCTCCTGGAGAGGAGGTAAATGAATATACAACCGAAAGCACATATGAAAAGCACATTTCCAAGTAAAAACTCTTGTATATACTTACGTATCAGGCAAAACTAATGAAAAATTATCGAATAGAATTTTAATTAAACCTAAAAATCAGTTGTATCGTATTTTACATTGGGAAGAGCGCACTTGGGAAGATTTACGCAAAACAGGGGAGGTAAGTCTCCGAAGCGGTCGTAATTCCAAAAAGTAGTAAACCTTTTGACGCTAGGACCCATGGATTCCGAAAAATACGATAAAACTGATTTTTTTTTTACCTTGTGGGAGTAAGATTAAACTGGCCTTGTGCCTAACTCCTGGAGAGGAGTAAATCAATACTGATTTTTTTTACTTGTAATTAAGAATCTACTCCTTAAGAACTCCTACTTTAACATTAAAGCTGTCACTAATAGTGCTGTTAATTTGAACACGGCTTTGAGCATTTCTGTACATTGCTTAAACAACCTTTGCCAACAACTCGTTCGCCCCTAGTTTACACAAAGCTCACCAGACAACCTCTCTTAGAACTCTGTACAAAACAAAAGCTGTCAACAGATCAACCAAATCAAAATACAGGTTCTTCTTCTCACCAAGGTACTTCTCTTGCATTTGTCTCAAAATAAATATAGCACCAGTGCTACTTTGCCCGGGCATAAAACCAAACTGCATTTCATCTACGCTTATCCGGCTTCTTATACGCTGCTCAATAATTAGAACAACTAAAACAGAGACTTTTTCAAAGCCTAACTCAATCCCAGAACTAAGTATGTATTTTTTGTTATTAAAGTATGTAGGAAAAGGGCTTTAGGGAAACAAACGTTGACTAAGTCACATCTGTAGTCATGTAGTAGTGTGAAATATAGAAGATACTCACTTGGCTTTCAACTAACATAGCCATGTCCATGAACATATCATGAAGCTCTCTTATACTAGTTTCTAACTTTATGATATCCGCGTGTCGAGCCTCGATGTCGGCTAACGTCTGCTTAGCTTGCTGAGTTTCCATTATGATCTGCGGAAAAAGAAAGAGAGAAAAAAAAAAAGAAGAAGAGTAAGTCAAAATTATGAATTATGAAAAGGATCAAAATAGATTAAGAAATAGTGTAACGGAAGGAGTATTCAATATCAGGGATAGAAAATAAATACGTTGGAAATAAATTGTAGGCGTATACCGATTACTATTTTTGTTATTAGAAAGATTTCATAATGAGTTACGGACCATTGAAAGAAATAGTGTGAAGCATGTGGACCGATTAGGTTTATTGAAGTCGTTTAATGAAATTTTAGCCATTAAATTATGAATTACAGACACAGAGAGAGAGAGAGTGGTAAGGAGAGGACAGGAGAGGGGTAAGAAGGGGAGAAAGGAGGAAAGGTAAGAGGAGAGCGAGAGGGGAAAGGTGAGAGGAGAGAGGGGTAAGAGGAGAGAGGGGTAAGAGGAGAGAGGGGTAAGAGGAGAGAGGGGTAAGAGGAGAGAGGGGTAAGAGGAGAGAGGGGTAAGAGGAGAGAGGGGTAAGAGGTGAGAGGAAAGGTGAGAGGGGTAAGAGGAGAGAGGGGTAAGAGGAGAGAGGGGTAAGAGGAGAGAGGGGTAAGAGGAGAGAGGGGTAAGAGGAGAGAGGGGTAAGAGGAGAGAGGGGTAAGAGGAGAGAGGGGTAAGAGGTGAGAGGGGTAAGAGGAGAGAGGGGTAAGAGGAGAGAGGGGTAAGAGGAGAGGGGTAAGAGGAGAGAGGGGTAAGAGGAGAGAGAGGAAAGGTGAGAGGGGTAAGAGGAGAGAGGGGTAAGAGGAGAGAGGGGTAAGAGGAGAGAGGGGTAAGAGGAGAGAGGGGTAAGAGGAGAGAGGGGTAAGAGGAGAGAGGGGTAAGAGGAGAGAGGGGTAAGAGGAGAGAGGGGTAAGAGGAGAGAGGGGTAAGAGGAGAGAGGGGTAAGAGGAGAGAGGGGTAAGAGGAGAGAGGGGTAAGAGGAGAGAGGGGTAAGAGGAGAGAGGGGTAAGAGGAGAGAGGGGTAAGAGGTGAGAGAGGTAAGAGGAGAGAGAGTTGAAAGGTGAGAGGGGTAAGAGGAGAGAGGGGTAAGAGGAGAGAGGGGTAAGAGGAGAGAGGGGTAAGAGGAGAGAGGGGTAAGAGGAGAGAGGGGTAAGAGGAGAGAGGGGTAAGAGGAGAGAGGGGTAAGAGGAGAGAGAGGAAAGGTGAGAGGGGTAAGAGGAGAGAGGGGTAAGAGGAGAGAGGGGTAAGAGGAGAGAGGGGTAAGAGGAGAGAGGGGTAAGAGGAGAGAGGGGTAAGAGGAGAGAGGGGTAAGAGGAGAGAGGGGTAAGAGGAGAGAGGGGTAAGAGGAGAGAGGGGTAAGAGGAGAGAGGGGTAAGAGGAGAGAGGGGTAAGAGGAGAGAGGGGTAAGAGGAGAGAGGGGTAAGAGGAGAGAGGGGTAAGAGGAGAGAGAGGAAAGGTGAGAGGGGTAAGAGGAGAGAGAGTTGAAAGGTGAGAGGGGTAAGAAGAGAGAGGGGTAAGAGGAGAGAGGGGTAAGAGGAGAGAGGGGTAAGAGGAGAGAGGGGTAAGAGGAGAGAGGGGTAAGAGGAGAGAGGGGTAAGAGGAGAGAGGGGTAAGAGGAGAGAGGGGTAAGAGGAGAGAGGGGTAAGAGGAGAGAGGGGTAAGAGGAGAGAGAGGAAAGAGGAGAGGGGTAAGAGGAGAGAGGTGTAAAAGGAGAGAGGGGTAAGAGGTGAGAGAGGAAAGGTGAGAGGGGTAAGAGGAGAGAGAGTTGAAAGGTGAGAGGGGTAAGAGGAGAGAGAGTTGAAAGGTGAGAGGGGTAAGAGGAGAGAGAGTTGAAAGGTGAGAGGGGTAAGAGGAGAGAGGGGTAAGAGGAGAGAGGGGTAAGAGGAGAGAGGGGTAAGAGGAGAGAGGGGTAAGAGGAGAGAGGGGTAAGAGGAGAGAGGGGTAAGAGGAGAGAGAGGAAAGGTGAGAGGGGTAAGAGGAGAGAGGGGTAAGAGGAGAGAGGGGTAAGAGGAGAGAGAGGAAAGGTGAGAGGGGTAAGAGGAGAGAGGGGTAAGAGGAGAGAGGGGTAAGAGGAGAGAGGGGTAAGAGGTGAGAGAGGAAAGGTGAGAGGGGTAAGAGGAGAGAGAGTTGAAAGGTGAGAGGGGTAAGAGGAGAGAGGGGTAAGAGGAGAGGGGTAAGAGGAGAGAGGGGTAAGAGGAGAGAGGGGTAAGAGGAGAGAGAGGAAAGGTGAGAGAGGGGTAAGAGGAGAGAGAGTTGAAAGGTGAGAGGGGTAAGAGGAGAGAGAGTTGAAAGGTGAGAGGGGTAAGAGGAGAGAGAGTTGAAAGGTGAGAGGGGTAAGAGGAGAGAGAGTTGAAAGGTGAGAGGGGTAAGAGGAGAGAGGGGTAAGAGGAGAGAGGGGTAAGAGGAGAGAGGGGTAAGAGGAGAGAGGGGTAAGAGGAGAGAGGGGTAAGAGGAGAGAGGGGTAAGAGGAGAGAGGGGTAAGAGGAGAGAGGGGTAAGAGGAGAGAGGGGTAAGAGGAGAGAGGGGTAAGAGGAGAGAGGGGTAAGAGGAGAGAGAGGAAAGAGGAGTAAGAGGAGAGAGGGGTAAGAGGTGAGAGAGGAAAGGTGAGAGGGGTAAGAGGAGAGAGAGTTGAAAGGTGAGAGGGGTAAGAGGAGAGAGAGTTGAAAGGTGAGAGGGGTAAGAGGAGAGAGAGTTGAAAGGTGAGAGGGGTAAGAGGAGAGAGGGGTAAGAGGAGAGAGGGGTAAGAGGAGAGAGGGGTAAGAGGAGAGAGGGGTAAGAGGAGAGAGGGGTAAGAGGAGAGAGAGGAAAGGTGAGAGGGGTAAGAGGAGAGAGGGGTAAGAGGAGAGAGGGGTAAGAGGAGAGAGAGGAAAGGTGAGAGGGGTAAGAGGAGAGAGGGGTAAGAGGAGAGAGGGGTAAGAGGAGAGAGGGGTAAGAGGAGAGAGGGGTAAGAAGAGAGAGGGGTAAGAGGTGAGAGAGGAAAGGTGAGAGGGGTAAGAGGAGAGAGAGTTGAAAGGTGAGAGGGGTAAGAGGAGAGAGGAGTAAGAGGAGAGGGGTAAGAAGAGAGAGGGGTAAGAGGAGAGAAGGGTAAGAGGAGAGAGAGGAAAAGTGAGAGAGGGGTAAGAGGAGAGAGAGTTGAAAGGTGAGAGGGGTAAGAGGAGAGAGAGTTGAAAGGTGAGAGGGGTAAGAGGAGAGAGAGTTGAAAGGTGAGAGGGGTAAGAGGAGAGAGGGGTAAGAGGAGAGAGGGGTAAGAGGAGAGAGGGGTAAGAGGAGAGAGGGGTAAGAGGAGAGAGGGGTAAGAGGAGAGAGGGGTAAGAGGAGAGAGGGGTAAGAGGAGAGAGGGGTAAGAGGAGAGAGGGGTAAGAGGAGAGAGGGGTAAGAGGAGAGAGGGGTAAGAGGTGAGAGAGGAAAGGTGAGAGGGGTAAGAGGAGAGAGAGTTGAAAGGTGAGAGGGGTAAGAGGAGAGAGGGGTAAGAGGAGAGGGGTAAGAGGAGAGAGGGGTAAGAGGAGAGAGGGGTAAGAGGAGAGAGAGGAAAGAGGAGAGGGGTAAGAGGAGAGAGAGGAAAGGTGAGAAAGAGGAGGGTGAAAGGGGAAGGTAAGAGGAGATGGGTAAGAGGAGGATGGAGAGAAGAGAGGGGTGGAGAGAGAAAAGGTAAGAAAGAGGGGTGGAGAAAGGTAAGAGGAGAGGGGTTAGGGTTTAATGAAATTTTAGCCATTAAATTACGAATTTTACGTATGTTTAAGCGGGTGATCATAAGTGAAGTCAAAAGTAAATTAATCGCATGTTTAATTGGTTTTCTGTTTAATAATTGAAACAAAATATATCATTTTGAAGAGAGAGGAGGAGAGAAGAGAGCAGGGTAAGAGGAGAGAATGAAGAGGAAAGGTGAGAGGAGGGGGTGAGAGGAGAAGAGAGGAGGGGAGAGGGGGCAGAGAGAGGGGAAGGTAAGAGGAGGGTGGAGAGAGAAGAGGAGAGAGGAAAGGTGAGAGGAGGGGTGAGTGGAGAGAGGGGGAAAGGTAAGAGAGGAGGGGGAGAGAAGAGAAGAGGGGAGAGGGGGCAGAGAGAGGGGAAGGTAAGAGGAGGGTGGAGAGAGAAGAGGAGAGAGGAAAGGTGAGAGGAGGGGAGAGTGGAGAGAGGGGGAAAGGTGAGAGTAGCGGGATAAGAGGAGGGTGGAGAGAGGGGGAAAGGTGAGAGTAGCGGGATAAGAGGAGGGTGGAGAGAGGAGAAAGGTAGAGAGAGAGGAAAGGTGAGAGGGGTAAGAGGGGAGGGGGTGGGGAGAGGGGGCAGAGGGCGGAGGGGGAAGGTAAGAGGAGAGGTAAGGAGAGGAGTGTGCTTGCAAAGGACCACATGTTTAACCTGCTTGTGGTTTAATTCAAACAAAATATATAATTTTGGAAGAGAAAAATACTCAGAAAAGGAGGGGGAGAGGTGACGAAAGGAAATAATGTACGAAGGAGAGAGAAGAGACGAGACGTGAAGAAAGAAATGAGGAGAAAGAGAGAAAGAAAAGAAAAGAGAGAGAGAGAGAAAGAGAAGGTAATTTTAACTCACCCCTTGCGTGAAGATGGCGGGATTACCAGATTCTAACATGTCTTCTAACTCTTCATTGGTAGTTGTCCTACCAGCTGGAAACAGAAAAAGAGCAGAGACTCCTCGTTGGGTATACAACTTTCACAATGTATCACACTCGCAATCATTAAAGGAGTCACAATTGGGAAAAGAGAGAAATATATATATATATGTATACGCACAGATATATATCAGTGGCGACTTTAACTTAGTTGAGCTTAAAAAAAGAGATTTTTTTTTAACTGAAAATATTCTTATGTAAGGGGGAGGGTAAAAAAAAAAAAAAAAATGAGGGGGGGGGTTAAAAATTTTTTTTTTCCTTTTTAAACTGAAAATATTACTATGTATGGGGGAGGGTAAAAAAAATTGTTTTTTTTGGGGGGGGGATAAAAATATTTTTTTTTTTTACTAAAAATATTTCTATTCGTGGGGGGGAGGGGTAAAAATTTTTTTTTTTTTTCCTTTTTAAACTGAAAACTATGTATGGGGGAGGGTAAAAAAAATTGTTTTTTGGGGGGGGGGGATAACATTTTTTTTTTTTACTAAAAATATTTCTAAAAATTGGGGTGGGGTCGAAATTTTTTTTTCTTTTTTTCTTAACTAAAAGTATTCTTGGTCCGAAACAAAGAAAATCAATGTCCAACCACCCAAGAAATATGACTGGGGCTCCATCGGTTTACGGGTGAGCGTTCATTTCTGACGCGGCAGCCTAGCAAAAATAGACGACCGTAGGGATGCTATTTTAGCTAGTCCACTTATAATATAACCAGGAGGTTCTCTGTCGGTCTCTCCGGATGTCTGTCTGTCGGCGAGAATTTTTATAAACGCAAGAAACTTATTTTACATAAATAAACAATAAAGAAACTTGACGCCAACAAACAAGTATATAAAAACCTTTTCACACTTATTTACTTATCAATAAGAAAAAGGATTAGAAATACATTTACTAATTACGCCGAAATAAATTGTGTGCGCATATCTACTTATAATATAACCAGGAGGTTCTCTGTCTTTCTATCTGGATGTCTGTCTGTCCGTCGGCGAGAATTTTTGTAAAATACTATTTAATTAATTTCCAAGTCAGAAACATAAGAAATACATCCGGGCACATCTTAACAACTAAATAAACAATAAATAATTTTGACACCGAGGTCGTGATTTGAACTCGCAACCTTAACGAATTTGTCCGACACTCTACCGACTGAGCAAACGTCACAAAGTTAAAAGAACGATTTTGATTTAACTACTTATGCTAAAGAAATTACTTAGCAATGAATGATCTTAAAACGAGGCTATGTATCAAAACGGGTTCTTTGATATAGTGTGGGGTCTGCGTTCGCGCTCGATTTTTTTATTGGGGGGGATAAAAAAAAAATTGCGGGGGGGGGGGTAATTTTTTTTTTCTTTTTAAACAAAAAATATTTCTTTGTGTGGGGAGGGGGGGTAAAAAAATTTTTTTTTTTGAACTAAAAATATTTTTGCTCTGTAACAAAGAAAATCAATGTCTCACCACTCAAGAGACATGACTGGGGCTCCATTGGTTTACGGGTGAGCGTTTGTTTCTGACGCGGCAGCCTAGCAAATATAGACGACTGTAGGGAGTCTATTTTCGCTAGTCTATTTATAATATAACCAGGAGGTTCTCTGTCTTTCTATCTGGATGTTTGTCTGTCTGTCTGTCAGCGGAATTTTTTTATAAACGGAAGAAACTTATTTTACATAAATAAACAATAAAGAAACTGGACAGTCCACGGTCGTCCAAAAAACCTCAATCACTTATGAATGGCATTCTTCGTATGTTGTTGGATGACAGACGCCAAGTCCGTTTCGGTTTTAACGGAAATTTCGGGGATAAGCAAACTGACAGATAGTACCACAGAATTATGACATCAAAACGCAAATTGAAAAGAGTCGACACATGCTTGACAATCAGATGTTTCAAGTTCAACCCCAGTAGCCCAACTATATCTAAACTTTGCTTTAAACTCTGACGACCATTGAAAGAATCGTGGGGATAAGAGTGTATCGCGTTGGTCACGACCGCAAAGTATAATTCCATTGGGATGTGCACATTTGCCAAAGTTGGTCAGTAACAGAAAATTAAAGACGCATGTATCTCTGATTTTTTTCTGATTCTCTTCCGATTCCCAATTCTGACTTTCTTCCGATTCCCAATTCTGACTTTCTTCCGATTCCCAATTCTGACTTTTTTCCGATTCTCAATTCTGATTTCTTCCGATTCCCAATTCTGATTTTTTCCGATTCCCAATTCTGACTTTTTTCCGATTCCCAATTCTGATTTCTTGCGATGCTCAATTCTGTGTGCACCGACTGTGGACAAGAGAGAATACAAGCCCGAAATTGCAGGCAAACATCAACGTATGCTAATCAGAGAAAAAGTGCCGGCCTCCCTGAGAGCGATAGTTTTTGTTTGTTTTTATGAAGAATGCGTCAATCGGTACTAAGAACGACGACCGAGGGAATCAGAATATTTGCAAAACAATGAGAGCTATCTGAGTCATAGGCGGTGGTTTTGTGGCGTATAGTTTCCACCTCGAGAAGTTTTGATCCCGACACTATCATCGTAATGGCAACTGTATGCATCACGCCGAGAAAAGTAGAATGGGTGACATGTGTGGCAAGAGATTCCGCAATTATTATTCCTACTATTGTGACTTTATTCCCCTACCAAGAACTTGACTACCCTCCTAAGGATTATTCATTCACTTGCAAATAATATTTAGTTTGTTCCTACTATTGTGACTTTATTCCCCTACCAAGAACATGACTACCCTTTTAAGTATTATTCATTCACTTGCAAATCATATTTAGTTTGTTCCTACTATTGTGACTTTATTCCCCTACCAAGAACTTGACTACCCTCCTAAGGATTATTCATTCACTTGCAAATCATATTTAGTTTGTTCCTACTATTGTGACTTTATTCCCCTACCAAGAACATGACTACCCTCCTAAGGATTATTGATTCATTTAGAAATCATTGTAAACTTGTTCTTTTTTTTTCAAACGTATTTTCCTTTTTTAAGCGAAAGACAATTTTTTAAAAATCCATCGTGACGTTCAAGCATTAAGACATTGCATGATATTACGACGGCCGTGATTAAAGTTCGGATTTCAAGTTAAAAAAAAAAAAAAATGAATTAGAATTTTATTTCGCGAAAAAAACAATTTTAGACTAATTATTAAGTTTCATACAAATCCCCCACGTGACAAAAAAAACAAAACCCCATGACTTTTGATTTATTACAATTTTTACTATATTGTAGAAAAACTTTGTTTTGCAAAAAAACAAAAATTAACACAATTTATTTGAATAAATGTTCTATTAATTATTTTGAATTATTCACTTATCACATCTATATATCAATACGCTAAGATGTCACGCTCCTAAAGAAATTCAATAAATAAATAAACAACAAATAAATTGGACGGAGAGACTTGGAATCGAAACCATAACATCTAGCTGAAAAGCGCAGACTTTACCACTGAGCTAACGAAATGAAGTTGTTAAATAGATCAAAATTAACTTAATTAAACCATTAACTGACCCCGCTCGCTACTGTCGCTTCAGCGTGGAAGGAGGAGGGCATTGTGGAAGGCGGAGGAGACGCGGAAACGCTTACCAAATGGGCCGGTTTCAGGCTTACGATATTTATTTATTTATCATTTATTTTTTTTATATTTAAAATTTCTTATTATTATTTATATATTAATACGATAGAGTGTGTGTTATTAATTTTGTGTGTCACGATCTGACACTCGTATTTAAAATTTTCCCCTGACAACGTAGGGGTGGGGGGTAATGAGAGAAAGGAGGGCGGGTGCAAGCTAGAGGGGAGTCGCGACTGATGGTGATTGCTGAAAAGACAGCTTTTGCCCCGGCAACCTAGTAATATAAATAAATATACAAAATTTCTATCCCGTCACGCAACATTTTGGTGAGTAAAATATGTGAATATTTCTCGCCACCGGATAATATTATTAGCAGTAAATTATACAGAGTGATGTAGAAAACACTGGAATTTCCACAGGGCCTTGCTAGTATTATAATAATACACTAAGGCAGTTTTATGTGCCGACGTACATTATCACCTTCCACCCCCTTTTTTAACAGATAGGATCGTCTGATCCCCGAAGATGCAATGAAAGAAAAAAGTAATTAAAAAAAATGTTCATTTGATGTCGCCGTTATCCCGACCAGAAAACTCGAACTAAAACTTTGTTGGCCTTCGGGCTCGGATCAAAGTGTAGTATCTGTTCTGTCCAAAGATGGTACAATAAGATTGCGAGGTCTGTGTTCGCCCAGACGTCAATAGAATGGAAATATGTCACAAAATCCGTCGAGAGTTTTGGAGATAGAACCTCATAATACTGCGTGGCTGCTTCCCTGCTGACTACAACATGGTCGTTTTCAAGTCCAATGTAAACAAATTCTTCCTAATTTTCACCATCGATACCAATCATCACAATGCTGTCTCACCGTTCACCCGACACTCATTTAACCCTATCCTCGAGTGGCCTTTGGGCCTTGATTAGTGGTGACACCTAAGTAAAACAAACAAAAAAAATCTGAAACTGCATTAACTTGAATAGCTAAATGAGTTCTTTCAGTTTGAACAATAGTGAGACAATAATATTGTGGGGTCTGCGTTCGCACCGGACGTCTATAGAATGCACGGAAGCAGTATACAACACTGTGGAATTTCCACGGGTTCCGCGAGTTTTTTTTTTTTATATAATTATGAAAACTAAAATATCAACCATGTTCGTTTAATATTAGAATATGAAACATTAAAAAAATATTTTTAAAAATATTTAAAGAAAAAAAAAAAAAAAAAAAAAAAAAAAAAAAAATCAGGATTATTTTTATTATCCAATCATGAACTAGTAGCCAATTGGAATATGTAAACTAAAATATTAACCATGTCCGTTTAATCTGAGAATATCTATGAAACATTAAGAAAATATAAAAAAAAAAAAAAATTCATGATTAAAGATTTGTCCATGTGAGTCACAGCTTAGAGAAATATTGTTCAGGCGCATTTATTTTGGGGCTGAATGATATAGGCTTGATGTCATGGGGGTGTCAGGCTCAGCCCGAGTAGTCCAACTGCAGAAGTCACCACTGATATCACTATATACATATAAATATGTGCGTGCAATAGATGCAATAAAAACCTGCGATGAAATGAAGCGCTGTACATTAGTGAGAGCAACCAATAAGCTATACTTACATGCAACTCTGGAAAAAAAAGAGAGGGGAGGGAGGAGAAAAGAGTCCGCAGAAGAGTGGGGTAGCAGAATATCTGTAAATGAAGTGTTCAGAAGCGTTTGGAGCCATTTGCGGAATCAGGGCCAACAACAAGATGAGAACGTTACTCTGGAAATGGTTGCAAAATTATTTACAATTATAAAACCTATGTTTCTATTATAAATATATATACAAACTGTTTGCATCAGTATATATATACATATATATGGAAATTGAAACGAAAAAATATTTATGTATTCATCAACGGTTCGTCTTTAGGTGGTTTCACACATTTTGTACTACACACACACACAAGAATTCAGGGTATGTAAGACACTTCCTCTCAACTGACACACACACACAAGAATTCAGGGTATGTAAGACACTTCTTCTCAACTGGCACACACACACACACACAAGAATTTAGGGTATGTAAGACACTTCCTCTCAACTGACATACACACACAAGAATTCAGGGTATGTAAGACACTTCCTCTTAACCGACACACACACGCACACATAAGAATTCAGGGTATGTAAGACATTTCCTCTCAACTGACACACACACACAAGAATTCAGGGTATGTAAGACATTTCCTCTCAACTGACACACACACAATAATTCATGGTATGTAAGACATTTCCTCTCAACTGACACACACACACACACAAGAATTCAGGGTATGTAAGACATTTCCTCTCAACTGACACACACACACACAAGAATTCAGGGTATGTAAGACACTTCCTCTCAACTGACATACACACACAAGAATTCAGGGTATGTAAGACATTTTCTCTTAACCGACACACACACCCACACATAAGAATTAAGGGTATGTAAGACATTTGCTCTCAACTGACACACACATAAGAATTCAGGGTATGTAAGACACTTCCTCTCAACTGACACACACACACACAAGAATTCAGGGTATGTAAGACATTTCCTCTCAACTGACACACACACAAGAATTAAGGGTATGTAAGACATTTTCTCTCAACTGACACACACATAAGAATTCAGGGTATGTAAGACACTTCCTCTCAACTGACACACACACACAAGAATTCAGGGTATGTAAGACATTTCCTCTCAACTGACACACACACAAGAATTCAGGGTATGTAAGACATTTCCTCTCAACTGACACACACATAAGAATTCAGGGTATGTAAGACATTTCCTCTCAACTGACACGCACACAATAATTCAGGGTATGTAAGACATTTCCTCTCAACTGACACACACATAAGAATTCATGGTATGTAGGACATTTCCTCTCAACTGACACACACATAAGAATTCAGGGTATGTAAGACATTTCCTCTCAACTGACACGCACACAATAATTCAGGGTATGTAAGACATTTCCTCTCAACTGACACACACATAAGAATTCATGGTATGTAGGACATTTCCTCTCAACTGACACACACATAAGAATTCAGGGTATGTAAGACATTTCCTCTCAACTGACACGCACACAATAATTCAGGGTATGTAAGACATTTCCTCTCAACTGACACACACATAAGAATTCATGGTATGTAGGACATTTCCTCTCAACTGACACACACATAAGAATTCAGGGTATGTAAGACATTTCCTCTCAACTGACACGCACACAATAATTCAGGGTATGTAAGACATTTTCTCTTAACCGACCCACACATAAGAATTCAGGGTATGTAAGACATTTCCTCTCAACTGACACACACAATTCAGGGTATGTAAGACATTTCCTCTCAACTGACACACACAATTCAGGGTATGTAAGACATTTCCTCTCAACTGACACACACAATTCAGGGTATGTAAGACATTTCCTCTCAACTGACACACACAATTCAGGGTATGTAAGACATTTCCTCTCAACTGACACACACAATTCAGGGTATGTAAGACATTTCCTCTCAACTGACACACACAATTCAGGGTATGTAAGACATTTCCTCTCAACTGACACACACAATTCAGGGTATGTAAGACATTTCCTCTCAACTGACACACACAATTCAGGGTATGTAAGACATTTCCTCTCAACTGACACACACAATTCAGGGTATGTAAGACATTTCCTCTCAACTGACACACACAATTCAGGGTATGTAAGACATTTCCTCTCAACTGACACACACAATTCAGGGTATGTAAGACATTTCCTCTCAACTGACACACACAATTCAGGGTATGTAAGACATTTCCTCTCAACTGACACACACAATTCAGGGTATGTAAGACATTTCCTCTCAACTGACACACACAATTCAGGGTATGTAAGACATTTCCTCTCAACTGACACACACAATTCAGGGTATGTAAGACATTTCCTCTCAACTGACACACACAATTCAGGGTATGTAAGACATTTCCTCTCAACTGACACACACAATTCAGGGTATGTAAGACATTTCCTCTCAACTGACACACACAATTCAGGGTATGTAAGACATTTCCTCTCAACTGACACACACAATTCAGGGTATGTAAGACATTTCCTCTCAACTGACACACCCAACCCTTTTCAGACTTTATTGCAACTATGTATGCATTTTTATAGACCTAACCCGAATTCTTTCAGATCTGAAGCAAATAAATGTTTCTCCAAACATTATCGTTTTCAGTCCTCTGCCAGCCTGACAGGGGGCCAGGAAGGCGGAGTGTAACGTAGCCAAAAATGGCCTGACTAAGGTAATCTAAGGGTATCTCTCTCTTCAATTCTCCCTCTCTTACTCTCTCTCTCTTGTACACATGCAGTTAATTTCTGTCTCTTTCTTATGTTAAATAAACTCTTTAAAATTAACCATGCATCCTCGTGGGTTTCTATCAACGGCCGAATCAACAACCACGAAAGGGTAGCCTGCCATGACGGCGATACACCCACCTGGGTTAGGTTACAGCGAAGATGCACATTATCGTTTTCATTTTGTTAGTTTATTTCATTGTAATTGCTTGTATAATATAAGAGTTGCCTCCCTTACAACTAAAATTTCATTTCTTTTTTTGTATAAGTTTCAAGAAAGAGAACATATATAAAGCATTTGCGAACTCCTTCCGACTCAATATGCAAATCAGCTTTAGGATCTACAGATTTATTTTGTTTTCTAGCACGGTACAGGGAGCCCACCTTCTTTGAGATAAGGATCGATAATTCGGATTATTCTGACTATCATCCTTATTTTCCTTGTTGTTATTTTCAGAAAGTTCCGTCCAATGTTAACCTCTAAATCTATACCTAACCCCAACGCTAACCTCTGACCGTCTTCGACTGCATCTTTTCGCACTTGGGAATTTTTATGTTGACCTCAGGAACGTATACGCAATTTCGAACTGAACGCTTTAAAAAAATTTTTTTTTTTTAATCCATCCATAACTAGAACAATCTTCCTCTGTGGATTAGATAGAGGATTCAGTTTGAAATTCTGTATATATAAATATATAAAAAAAAATTTAATCAAAGAATATACAATAGGAGTTGCCTCCCTTAAAACTAAAATTTTATTTCTTTTTCCGTATAAGTTCTAAGACTAAAATGACTTCACTGCATCCGGGGCAACGCCGGATATGGGGCAGCTAGTACATACAGTTAATAATAAAATCAGAAATTTTCTTTGCGTACAATTTCACATTAAGTCGGCGGACACGTGAAAACGCATTTGAAGAGATTCAACTGAAGAAGGTCAGAGGTCACACCGACGCCAAACTTTGTGAAAATAGCAATCACGATGAATAATCCAAATAATACAATGCTTATATTTGGGAAGGTGTAACATATTTGAGTGGTCAAATATGGTATCGTGCTAAACCGGTTCCTTTCAAGTGCTTTAATAAGTGACGTGGCAGATTTTAGGTCGTTTCTTTGTTGGTCACTTATTCCTCCGTCGTTAGATATTTGATCTCATTTTATGTCGGTAGATTCCCTCTCGCTCTGTCGTTAGATTCTCAATACATCTCTTTGGTATTTCTCTTTTTCTCTCTGACGTTCGATTCTCACTCGCTCTCTCTTGCTCGCTCCGTCGTTCAATTCTCACTCGCTCTGTCGTTCGACTCTCTCTCGCTCGCTCCGTCGTTAGATTCTCGCTCGCTCTGTCGTTCGATGCTCCGTCGTTCGATTCTCTCTCGCTTGCTCCGTCATTCAATTCTCACTCGCTCTGTCGTTCGATGCTCTGTCGTTCGACTCTCTCTCGCTCGCTCCGTCGTTAGATTCTCGCTCGCTCTCCGTCGTTAGATCCTCGCTCGCTCTCCGTCGTTAGATTCTCGCTCGCTTCGTCGTCAGATTCTCGCTCTCGCTTGCTCTCTGTCGTTAGATTCTCGTGTTCTGTTTATTTCCTGCACTCTCGTTGTTAGTTTCTCGGTATCTGCTCCCATCCTTAGTCTCTTCTTCATCTCCCCTAATTTTCTCGCTCGATCTCATCTTCTTCACATTAGCTTTTTTCTCTCCCCCCCCCCCATCTCTCTTTTTCTCTAAAGAACAAAAAAAAAAAACAGCAAAAAAAAAAAAAAAAAAAAAAAACAGCAACAAAAATAAAACAATTGGCAATAGTGTGCCCAAAACAAGATCTTCGTTAATTCTCCGACTCGACAATTATGACTCCATCTGCAATACATACCTTAACCCTAACCCTAACCTTTAACCCTAACACAATTAAAGATAGAGAATCATGACCAAGAATCATGCAGGAAGAGACTTACCTACCTGAAATATGTTGGGTAATTATAAGTTTCGTTCGACTTGTCCATGGTATCAACCGTGTTTTTTTCTTTTCATGCGAGAACACAATTCAAAGACAAGGAATCGCTACTTTATCCAGAGTTGAAGGGAGGTAGGGTTGTCCATGTTACATATTACTCAGCGGTAATAGGCTTTTGGAATTAAGTGTAGATATATGCATAAAGTTCATATATTATCTTATTTATAATATGAGTTCTGGAATAAACTGGCTGTGAAACAATTGTAATAGGCTTTTGGAATTAAGTGTAGATATATTCATACAGTTTATATATTATCTTATTTATAATATGAGTTCTGGAATAAACTGGCTTTGAAACAATTGTAATAGGCTTTTGGAATTAAGTGTAGATATATTCATACAGTTTATATATTATCTTATTTATAATATGAATTCTGGAATAAACTGGCTTTGAAACAATTGTAATAGGCTTTTGGAATTAAGTGTAGATATATGCATAAAGTTCATATATTATCTTATTTATAATATGAGTTCTGGAATAAACTGGCTGTGAAACAATTGTAATAGGCTTTTGGAATTAAGTGTAGATATATTCATACAGTTTATATATTATCTTATTTATAATATGAGTTCTGGAATAAACTGGCTTTGAAACAATTGTAATAGGCTTTTGGAATTAAGTGTAGATATATTCATACAGTTTATATATTATCTTATTTATAATATGAATTCTGGAATAAACTGGCTTTGAAACAATTGTAATATGCTTTTGGAATTAAGTGTAGATATATGCATAAAGTTAATATATTATCTTATTTATAATATGAGTTCTGGAATAAACTGGCTTTGAAACAATTGTAATAGGCTTTTGGAATTAAGTGTAGATATATGCATAAAGTTAATATATTATCTTATTTATAATATGAGTTCTGGAATAAACTGGCTGTGAAACAATTGTAATTGGACTTTTGCTATGAATTTCGTTTAAAATTAACTAAAAAACCCATCTTTTAAATATATACATACGTACGTGAATAATTTTATTTGTGGCAACACAAGGGAAATGATTCATTATTAAAAAATAAATAGTTATCTCCCTTTGATGTAATAAATTTTTAACAATGGAAGAAAGGTAAAATATAATTAACTCCCTTTAATTACAGGATTTTTTTTTATTTTTCTTTACTAAGGAGTCACCACTTATCAAGGCCGAAAAGCCACTCAAGGATAAGTGTTAACGTGTTTGTCAGGTGGACGGTGAAACAACAATGTGATGATTTATAACGATGTTTGAAACTGGGCAAAATTTGATTATTTAAGAGGGCGGCTCAACAAGAATTTGTTTAGATTAGACTTGAAGACGACCATGTTGGAGTCGGCTGGGAAGCAGATCTGTAGTATTGTGTTCCAGAAACGGGTAGTTCTTGGAAAGAAACTGTTCAAGGATGAAATATATATATATATTATATAAATATATATTTTTTTTTTTTCCGTAATGACAGGGCAATGGTCAGATGGATCTGTTTGGTGAGGCCTGAACAGTACGTTTCTTTTGAATCCCTGCTCTCACAGGTCGACTTGAAAAGCCTTGCGGACATCATGCGGAAGAACAGACTGCATTGGTTGGGTCACATTGAGTGTAGCGATGGCTGGATTGCTAAAGTCCAACAGTTGAATGGGCCAGCAGAGAACATCACCACTGGCAGACCCAAGTTGACTTGGGAGGACGTAGTCAAACGTGATAGGAAGGCCATAGGTACGGATTCCATCAAGCTTTGCCAAAGACAGGAGTGGAGAGGAAGACTTAGATTTCGAAACTAGACAATCAGGCCCCACCCTCATCAGAGGATTAATTGTGGCCTGATTCAACAAATAAACCGGTTGATGATGATGATATATATATATATATATATATATGAGGATCGCAAAGCAATCACCGTCCACACTGATGAGGGATGGAACACATTTTTGTTAAAAAGGTCGTTAGAGCTTAATTCAGATCATCAGCAAGACACCGAAAAAAAAAAAAAAAAAAATATTAAAAAATAAAAAAATAAAAATGAGAAAAAAAATGAAAAACAATTTTTAAATAAAAGAAAATATTTAAAAAATAAATTTTTTAAATTTAAAAAAAAAAATAAAAAATAAAAAAAAATGGGAAAATTTTTTTTTAAAAATGAAAAAAAAAGAAAAAGAAAAAAAGAATGAAAAACAAATTTTTAAAATAAAAAACAAAAAAAAAAAAATATATAAAAAAAATATTCAAAGAATTTTTATTTCGTGATTGGCTGATGATTTTAATTGCAAATTACAGCTTATTAGAACAATTAAAATGGAATGTTTTTTCCCCTCCCCAAACATAACGCAATCCCAATCCCAAAACCAAAGAATATTTTAGCACGTATTTTGTGCGATTAAAATACAAAGGAAAAAAAAAAAAAGCCTATGGGAAACAAACTTCATTAACTCACACTAAGTATAATAGATGATTGACATAGGCTCAACTGTCGCCGCATGTAAGGGCATGCGATATGGAAGGGATTTGAAGTGAGATTTCAGTTGCAGACAAGACTTTAGCACGGAAACATGTAATGTGACAGCAGGAAAATAGGAGTGTTTAATCGCCCCAACTCTGCGAGGATGGTCCAACTGGAAACAATTCCTAGTCCAGGAAAATTGATATCCATATAGTTCGGATGAATTTCTTTATGTTTATATACGCATCGTCATCTCCTTCCTAATGAGAATACCAACTACCCGTCTCAGGGAAAGCATGAACAGAGAATATAAATACTTTTCCGCAACTTGTTCGTACGACACCTAACGCAGAAGATCTGATCGGATTATAACCTGACGATTTAATCTATATTTTTTTTTAATTTAGTATTTATTAACTAAAATTAAAATTAGTATTTATTATTAACTATTATTAGTAACTAAAATAAAATTTAGTATTTATTATTAACTATTATTTATTATTAACTATTATTTATTATTAACTAAAATAAACAAAAAACAAATCTGATCGGATTATAACCTGGCTTGACGATTTAATCTATATATTTTTTTTAGTATTTATTATTAACTAAAATAAAATTTAGTATTAATTAACTAAAATAAAATTTAGTATTTATTAACTAAAATAAAATTTAGTATTTATTATTAACTATTATTTATTATTAACTAAAATAAACAAAAAACAAATCTGATCGGCTTGACGATTTAATCTATATATTTTTTTTTAGTATTTATTAACTAAAATAAAATTTAGTATTTATTAACTAAAATAAACAAAAAACAAATTTCTTATTTTCAAAAGTAAGTTTTTGATTTCATGCAAAAAGACACCTACGAAAAATGCTAGGGACCAGACCTGAGATGTTCCACCTTCAACTCGTGGAGTTTCTTTGACGGAAAAAGAGAAAAGAGGAGAAGTATTCCTGCGTATAATTCTTGCAATCACGGAGCAATACGTGATATAATTTCATTTTTTCGTTAAATAACAACGTTCGTTAATTAACAAGTTTATTTAATTTCGTGTTTTTTGCTTGAATCAATGGCCGAACCGGATTAAACGGATTTTTATTATTTATTACAATTCTACTCAATAGTTTTTGCTAATTTTTGGTGTACAAACCTATTTTTGGTGTACAAACCTATTTTTGGTGTACAAACCTATTTTTGCTTGATACATAAGTATTTCAAAGATTTTTCCGGTTAATCAAGGGAGGTGCGAGAGCACTCTATCCCTTAATAGACTTCACGAATGGCCTATGCTGGAAATCTCATTTCTTTGATCAATCATAACTCAAAAACCAATAAACCAAATTAGTTAAAACTTTGCACAACATTTTTATTTGATAGGTTCTATAAGTGTGTAGAATTTCAGCATCATTAGTCAAGGCAACCCAGAGATCCAGAAAGTTCAATCATGAAATCATGTTATCTGTGTGTACGTACGTATGTGTCACCGTGTATCTCATCAACTATTTGATGGATTCAGCTGATTTTTGGCAGAGATAGAGGTTCTAGGGTCTAGTTGATGGCATTTTAATTTCAGTTTACCATATACCTTAGTTTTCCAGAAAATTCCAAAAAACCTTATGAGAAGGCATTGTTTACAAAAGTAGTGACATTCCATGAAAAATGCTAGTATACTGAAATCATATGCCCTTAATAGGGTTAAGATGAAAATTCATATACACTAAATGTACAAAAGCAAGGAAATTCCCAAATTTTTACACTTTTATTGTCATTAAGGGTATGACTACATATCAACCAAACCATTTCATTATCACATCACTACAGTATAAATCTCTATGCATGAGTGGATGAAGTGTGTGAGGTGCGCTGAAGAAAAATTTCTACCAGTAAAATACATAGCCCTGTTGTGCTCGCATACCCTTAATGACAATAAAAGTGTAAAAATTTGGGAATTTCCTTGCTTTTGTACATTTAGTGTATATGAATTTTCATCTTAACCATATTAAGGGCATATGATTTCAGTATACTGGCATTTTTCATGGAATTTAATTGGAACTGCGATTTTTTTTTTTCATATTTACGCTTCCCTGTACAAGCACCATATATTTTTTTTACAATTGACTAAAATAAAGAAAAAAACAAATTTCTTATTTTTTAAATGAAGGTTTTTGGTCTCATACGAAAAATGTTGGGGACCAGAAATGAGCACCAGCACCTGTTAATTAACCAAATACAAAAAAATTAAATAAACTTGTTATTTAACGAAAAGGTAAATTATGTCTCACATACTGATTCCTGATTGCAAGAATTATACGCAGGGAATAAAAATAAGAAATTTGTTTTTTTCTTTCTTTTAGTTAATTGTAAAAAAATATATACAAAATAAATTAATAAATATTAAGTAGCCCCCCCCCCCAGTTTATCTATTTTGTCAAATTTAATTAATTAACTTTGTTTTATTGTTAGTTTGTTTTGTTTACGCTAATTAACGTTATTTTTACCTAACATTGTTCCATTTCTAGTTAAATTGACTCGTTCCATTTCTAGTTAAATTGACTCGTTCCATTTCTAGTTAAATTGACTCGTTCCATTTCTAGTTAAATTGACTCGTTCCATTTCTAGTTAAATTGACTCGTTCCATTTCTAGTTAAATTGACTCGTTCCATTTCTAGTTAAATTGACTCGTTCCATTTCTAGTTAAATTGACTCGTTCCATTTCTAGTTAAATTGACTCGTTCCATTTCTAGTTAAATTGACTCGTTCCATTTCTAGTTAAATTGACTCGTTCCATTTCTAGTTAAATTGACTCGTTCCATTTCTAGTTAAATTGACTCGTTCCATTTCTAGTTTAATTGATATGTTTCATTTCTAGTTTAATTGACTTGTTTCATTTCTAGTTTAATTGACTTGTTTCATTTCTAGTTTAATTGACTCGTTTCATTTCTAGTTTAATTAACTCGTTTTTATTATGTTTTTAATTATTAAAGATAAAACATGTAGTGGTTCCAGGTTGTAAAAGCACAAGTAATTGCCTGAAAAAATAGACCCCCCCCCACCCCCAAAAAATAATAATGTTGCCGTTTTTACATAACATTGTTCGATTGATTATCTCAGCGTCCTAAATTCTATTTTCATTTTATGTTTATTTTCGGTACTGATATCGATCCTGACCCAGTTTTCATGAGGTTCGACTCGGAAGCGTTCGGCTGTCCTACGCAAACGCCCGAGTGTTGACGAGTCGAATGGTACCAGACGACAATTTTGATACGGTGCTGCGTCCTATGATTGTAAGTTATATTTTCAAGAAATTTTCTAAAAGAAACAAGCAAAACATAGCGAAGTTACTGTTATCAAATAAATATTTTTTGTTATTTTGATACGTTGCTGCGTCCTATAATTTTTAGTTATAGTTGCAAGAAATTTTTTAAACAAAACAAATAAAACAAGCAAAACAGAGCGAAATTACTGTTATCAAATAAATATTTTTAACCCTAAACCTAACAACAAAAAAAACAAAAAAACAAAACATTATTATCATAGGACTGCGTCTATCAAAATTGTCGTCTGGTACAAATCGGCTCGTCAACTCTCGACAGCCGAATTCTTCAGAGTCAAACCTCACAAAAGCTGGGTCAGGATCGATATCAGTACCTTATTTTCTTAGTCAAACGTAGTTATCCCCCCCTTACATTTGCAACAACGTGAGCATAAGCGCCGGGTGATCTGTAGCATAGCGTAGCATAGATGTCCTTCAATCCCCACGGTGCGGGTGTCGACAGAATCAGCCGGTCATATTCAATATTCCTATTTTTCACCGCCATTACGTTGAGACAAGAAATCTACAGAGACAGTGTTGGATAGAGGGTGAAGAAGGTGATCAAGAACATCTAAAAAATATATAAGGTGCTTGTACAGAGAAGCGGCCATATAAAAAAAAAACCCGCTGAAAATCGCAGTTCCAATTAAATTAACCGGAAAATTCTTTGAAATACTCATGTATCAAGCAAAAATAGGTTTGTACACCAAAAATTAGCAAAAACTATCGAGTAGAATTGTAATAAAAAAATAAAAATCCATTATATCGTTTAATTCGAGCGAAAAACACGAAATTCAGGGGGGGGGGGGGGAGATAACCCAATCTGTCATATTAACAAGTAATAAATTAATTGCATTCACCAAAATACGATGAAAGTGATTAAAAATTTTTTTTATTCTTATTTATTTATTATTTATTCTTTTCTATAAATACTATTATGGCATTTGTTCTTCAAAATTATGTGATCTATTCCCAGCTTCTTTTGTTTCAGCTCGTTTGACTCGTTGGTCTAGTGGTCTTCATCAATTCACTGTTTTGTTAACTCATTGTAATACAGCTTCCTATTCCAGTAGCTTATTTTCAAGAACCGCAGGCTTGTGGAACTCTCTTCCTGCTGACTGTTTTCCTCCTACCTATAACCTTGGTCTTTTCAAGACTGAGGCCAATAAAGCATCTCCTGTCTTTGCGATAATCATATTTCGTTCTTATTAGCTCCTTACATCAAGTGGCGTCATGCCTTGTCTGGAGCGATTTCCATAAAAAAAGAAAGAAAAAAAAACGCTGAAAATCGCAGTTCCAATTAAATTAACCGGAAAACTCTTTGAAATACTTATGTATCAAGCAAAAATAAGTTTGTACACCAAAAATTAGCAAAAACAATCGAGTAGAATTGTAATTAAAAATAAAAATCTGTTATATCGATTAAGGGTTCGGCCATTGATTCGAACGAAAAACACGAAATCCAGGGGGAGATAACTCAGTCTGTCATATTAACAAGTAATAAATCAATGGCAGTCATCAAAATACGATGAAACTGATTTTTATTTTTAATTAAAATTCTACTCGATCATTTTAAAAACTTTTTGGTGAGGATACTTATTTAAATCTGCTGCGTAAGTATATAAAACTGTTTTTTTTTTGTTTGTATTGATAATTTAATACGGACGCTTCTCTGTACAAGCATCGAAAATATTAATCGCGTCAGAGAAAACTTTTCCTCGTCTCCATAAATTGCCTGTATCATGGATGAATTGATGGATGTGATGATGGGATCACTTCCATTTTGTTGCTCACTCAAATTAGCCAATTAACGACTTTAGACTTTTCTTAAAAAAAAAAAAAATTTTTAAAACTTTTTTTAAAAAACTGTTCCCAAAAAAAAAACATGTTTGAAATCCTTAAGTCGGTGACAAAAACTAATTGACTTAAAAAAATAATAATAATAAGATAAATAAACAAAAAAATAATAAATAACTTTAAGAAAAAGAAAGAAAAAAAAAAACAGAAATAGAGAGGGAAGGAAAAAAAAAACTTAAATACAAAAAAAAAAAAAATTTTTTAAATAAAAAAATAAATAAATATTTATACCAAACAATATTGCCAAGCTTTCAAAAAAGCATTGTACATGGTTACATGAAATGATAATCGTATAAGAGACCAAATGGAAGGGAGATAACTCATCCTAGTTTTGAATATACTCAGTGGGTTAGTTCCCTTGTTCTCTACAGCTATTAAAGACAAGATTTATGATGTAATCGATAGGGTGTTCAAAAAGTCTTGGGCACATTTCAACTTCTCATATCTGCTGGACTATGATTGGTATTAAGATGAAACTGGTACCATTTTAAAACTAAATTCAATACTTTTCTCTAGTTAACTTATTTTAAAAGTATTTTGAGGGCGAGTACAAGTTTTATTCCAAAATTCATTCATTGGTCTAGGAGATTACTTTACACATACATAGAAACATAGATGAATTCTGGTAGAAGGACATTGGTCGTCCTATGGCACCAGCTCCTTGTCTTCATCTTTGTATGCGTCCAGTGACGACAGCAGCCTTATAGTTGAATTTGATTTCTTGGTCAATCCAGAACTTATCCAACCGCTTCTCAAATCTCTTTACAGTTTCGGCTTCAATTACACTTGATGGCAATCTATTCCACAAATCAACACAGCGATGGCTGAATGAATATTTTTTCAGGTTCAAACGTGCCTGTTTCTTGTAAAGCCTCTGACTGTGTCCCCTGTTTCCCACTCTTGTATTTTTTCTAGTCAATAGTTTATCTACATTGAAATCATATTTTTCAGAGAGCAATTTATAGCACTCAATCATGTCCCCACGTATTCTTCTATAGGCCAAACTTGGCAAGTTCAGAGCTTTCAACCTTTCTTCATAACTCTGATCGTACAGTCCTGGAACAAAAACTTAGCTCGCCTTTGTACATTTTCTATCATTTCAATGTGTTTCTTTTTATATGGTGCCCGAACTTGATTAGCATATTCAATATGAGGCCTCACAAGCGCTTTACACAGGGTGTTTCAAAATACTAATGATTTTTTCATATCTTTTCAGACACAGTAATGGCGTTCACTCAACTAGAAAAGGCGTTTTGCGTCCTTGAATTAAAAAAAACTGAATCATGGACACGTGTTCAACGTGCATTTCGCACAAAATTCCGAAAAGAGGCCATGTCCAAGAAAGCTCTTTATGGACCATTCTCCGTTGAAATAGCAACGAAAGAACGAAAGATGATTAACGCAAAGACATGGGAAGCACAAAAAGAAATCGCAGGGTGTGAAATCTGGAGACGTGGGAGGTCAAGGCATGAGAACGCGATCATCTCGCCCAGACCGTCCAATCCGTCTGTCTGCCAATGTTGTGTTCAGATACTGTTTAACCCTTAGGCTCCAGTGCGGTGGTGCCCCATCCTGTTGGAAAACGAAGTCATCATTCAACTTATCCATTAAACGTAAAAAATTTTTTCCCCAAATTATTCTTTTTTGTTTGAAAAAAAAAAAAAAAAAAAAAAAAAAAAAAAATTTCCTAAATTAAAAACAATTTTTTTTTTTTATGGAATATGGTTCAAAATATCCTCTCCTGAGAGAATAAAAAAAAAATTTTTTTTTGATAGAGTTATGAATAAAAAATTCAATATACTTTAGGCTTTTTTGGCTATTTGTATTTAAAAAAAAAAAAAAAAAAAAAAATCGATTTTTTGTAAAAAAAAAAATCGATTTTTTGTAAAAAAAAAAGAAAAAAAAAAATCGGTAAAAACGTAATTTAAGAACACCGCTAAAACCAAGCAACCCGCCCCCCCCCAAGATACAATGGTAAAATCTCACTCTAGTACAAATAAAAGCCTTTTTTTATTAAAAAAATAGAAATTAAAGTTTTAATACTTAACACGGATACTACAGTTACCAGCGAAAGTAAACAACGCAAAAAAATTAACTTTTACCAAATGCAAGAAAATTTACTTTTCTATCGATCTGCGTAATTTTTTTTAGCTTGTCAACTTTTTGCAAATGTTTGTTTTTTTTCATAATTTGTATCCTAGCTTCGGAGGCTTGTAAAACCAGAATAGACGACCACCCGTTCGTCCGAAAGCTTCGATATATTGAAAATCATTTTATTGCTTTTAACGATCCAAAAGTTCTAGTATATAATTCCAGAGCAAATATAAATTGATTTCTTTACCGACAAGGAAACAGGGAGCAGGGAGGGAGTTCCAGCACGAGGAAAGAAGCTATTGAAGGCTAATAAAACTTGTATCAAGCTAATTGACTGAGCAAACTTAGTATGTTTTTTTGTTTTTTTTAACATATTTCACCCCAGACAAGGCAAGTTGGCATTGTAGACGCAAGGGGCTACTGAGAAATAGGGGGTAGGTTTCGGGTGTCATCATAAGTTGGGAGCTGTGTAGCGAGATGTCTATTTTCATTAGTTGTAAACCTCTGCATGTCAGTACAGTCGGGAAAACAGGGAACAGGGGGGAGTTCCAGCATGAGGAAAGAAGCTGCTGGAGTAGAAGGCTCTCCGGTATCTGGGGACCTCCACAGTGAATGGATGGGATTTAGCTGATTGTCGAGTTGGTCTAGTGTATTCACGTCGAGGGGGCACTAGAGCAGCAAATTCATCGGAGCACACTCCATTGTAGTATTTGTAAAACAAGCACAAGGATGCAACATTTCGGCGATGGGACAAGGGCTGGAGCTTGGTGGATAGTGAGGGGCCTATTAGGTTGGCGACGCTTTTTTCTATCGACTGTTTCTAATGTATACATCTATATTTTTTTCTTTCCAGGAAGAAGATGCTGTAGACGTGGGATCAAATCGGCAACGGAGGTAGGTAAACTATGCAAACGAAATAATGTCAATATAAATATTAAATTAATTTTTTTTTTTTCTAATTTTTATTCTGTAATTTTTTCAGATGTTTGCAGATTTTAGCATTTTTTTTTTTTCAAATTTACTTATATACTATTTCAGGATTTTAAAATTATTTAAAAAAAAAAAAAAATTGGTGATTTTGAAATGAGATAAATAAATATAAATATTAAATTAATTTTTTTTTTCTAATTTTTATTCAGTCATTTTACTTTTTCAGATGTTTGCAGATTTTAACATTTTTTTTTTTTTCAACTTTACTTATATACTATTTCAGGATTTTAAAATTATTTAAAAAAAAAAAAAATGGTGATTTTGAAATGAGATAAATAACTATGTAAAATTAAATTAAAAAATAGATATTTATCCATTAACTTATTTTTTTTTTTTTTTTTGGACCTTGTCTAAAAGGGAGAGACTAGTGGATGATGCACCAGCCCAGATGTGACAACAATACTCCATGCATGGGCGGATGGTGGCTTTGTAGAGTCTAATTAATTATTTACTTGATTAATTGAACAGTTATGATGGGAGCTGATAACGATAACGTCATTACAAAATGTCTGTCTCGGTTAGGAGCCAAGGGGACGTAACTCTGACAATTTTGCAAGGGAAATAACTTTGACAAGTTTTTTTACCTTTAATATGTCTCTTCATTTATAGGAATACATCAATAATTGTCAAATTTACCAATTAGCTCATTGTGGTTCTTATTATTTGGTAGGTAAAACACATAAAAACATCAAACTAATCGCAGAGGGGAATTTTCCGTCTGTTTTTAACTACTATATCAATTTTCTTAGAAAATTCACATCGCCTCCAGTAAAAGACCCCAGTTGCATGATGGGAGGATTTTAGCTTTTTGAAAAAAATGTTTTACTTGTTGAACTGACCGTGTCAGGTTATTGAATGATGTTTTAGTGGGTGTAACTTTGAATATGTGAATGTGATTTAACAAACAAAAATACGAAAAAGAATTTGACTGAGGAAATTTTGTATGATCAAGAATATATTATTTATTTACTTTTTACAATTGGAAAAAGAGGATTTACTAATTAATTGAACAGTTATGATGGGAGCTGATAACGATAACGTCATTACAAAATGTCTGTCTCGGTTAGGAGCCAAGGGGACGTAACTCTGACAATTTTGCAAGGGAAATAACTCTGACAAGTTTTCTCCCTGAATGTCTCATTATTTTCTAGCTAGAAATGCCTCTAGCTGACATTTGTAATCATTGAAAAAGAAATAAAATACAGTATAGATATTTTAATGGGGGGAACACACCAGCCACAAAATTACTGCAATTAATACTATATTTGTATAGCCATCGTAAAAAAAAATAGCCAATTTAGTAGCGATAGCAACTACAATCATACTATTAGTCTGAATTATAATTATATATTATGTGACTAGTGTCCTCTTGATTATTATAATTGTATATTTACAGCCGGTCTACTGTCTGCTGTGTTGAAGTGAATCTACCATATAAAGTAAAGTTTGTCGGCATCGTCGATTACATAGTCTGTGCTGTTCCCTCCGTCGTACCAATAACTGAATCTACCATATAAAGTAAAGTTTGTCGGCATCGTCGATTACATAGTCTGTGCTGTTCCCTCCGTCGTACCAATAACTGAATCTACCATATAAAGTAAAGTTAGTCAAATATATAGATCAATGACTCATTTTCATTTGTTTATGAGTGAGATTTTACCAGTTTACAGCTAGATCAGCACCCGGAAAAGGAAATAGGGGCTAGTTAACTACCGACGCTCCTAAAGTGTAGGGTTCACAAAAAAAAAAAAAAAAGAAGAGATATATGATGAGGGTTGGCCGTAGTCCCCGGCGACTATTATAGCAAGTGGCCCCTTATACGAACATCAAATCAGTAAAGAGACAAGGGCGTCCATTAATAACGAAACGAAACAAAAAATGAACCAAAAACAAAACAACCAAAAATGCAACCAACAGAACAATTGGAAGAGAAGGAGATGGATGGATAGATAGATCGATAGACAGACAGAAGTGAAGAGAAACAAAAAAATAAATAAAATAAGGAGAAAAATTTTTTGTGAACAAAATGAAATTATTTTCTAAAAATTAAAATAAAGAAAATAGGTAGAAAAAATAATGTTCATAAACTATTTTTTTTTTTTCTCAAAAGGGACATTTTTATTTGGATTATTTGAACTATTGTAGTCATCTTGGATGTTATTCTCAATATACATTATATATATATATATATATATATATATATATATATATATATATATATATATATATCAAGTAGAGAACTAAAAGCGAACTTTAGGAAAGGTAAAACCTATTGTGAAAAGTATACAGCTCAATATACCGGATAGATAGATAGAGCAGATAGATAGAAGGATGAAAAGGAATTAGAAAAGCGACGGAGGCAGATCTTTTTTCACTTCAGTTGCTACATGCAAGGTCCGAATTACTGAGCCTTGTTGCATCCATGATCGAACCCTCTATGGGACTTTTTACCTTCTGGATTCTATCTATTTTGGCCGCACGTGAAGACGGTGGTTTCTGGAGTTTAACTTTGAAACCTCTCAATTTATTTCTCGTGCCTTCTAACGACCTACCTACGAATCACTTTCTCCGCTGGGCTTTTTGACACCGGATTTTTTTACAATCGGACACTTGTTTGCCTTCGGGCAGCTTTTTGCTTCGTTTTTTTCCCCACAATCTTTGTTTTACTTTTTCAGATTTTAAATCTTGGCTCTTTGCAACTTATCTATCCCAGCAATTTTCTCTAAGATTTTGATCTTTGAAAAGCCTGGCTTAAGGAAAAAATTGAATAAATTGCTTTTTTGCGGAATATACCTTGCATTGAGCAACTGAATTGAAAAAGATCTGCCTCCGTCGCTTTTCTAATTCCTTTTCTAATTCCTTTTCATCCTTCTATCTATATATATATATATATATATATATATTTTAAATTAAATATTAAAGTGTTTCATACCTACAGACGACACTGTTTCATGCTTAGACCCTCATCAGTGCAGGAAGTGGTGGTTTCATATATATATATATATTTATATTTTAAAAGTAAATATTAATTATTTTTATCTACATACATCAATGTTTCATGCTTACGCAATCTTCAGTGTAGGGGTGTTAATTCACGTCGGTCAGAAGGCACGAACCCGGTTTTACAAATCGCCACTGATTTGCAGTCGGGTGTCGTTCCCCTCGGCCGGTGAGATTAGGATGGATTTAAATCTATGAACGCCAAATCGGCGAGCGCATATAGTGAGCAGTGGAAAGTGATTCAACAACAACAAATGGGGTCGGAATCTCGTTTTTTTTAAGCCATAGTATTACTGCTCGTTTATAAATTTTCTTAGAGTGCACCATTCCTTGTAATTATATTTCTAAAGTAAATATTAATTATTTATACCTAAAGACATCGATGTTTCATGCTTACGCAATCTTCAGTGTAGGAATGTTAATTCATGTCCGTCAGAATATATATATATATATATATATATTGGCCGATCGGTTAGCGACGTTGAATTTGGGTTGAAAAATACTTGTAATCCAGGGTTTCGAATCGTGTGACCAGTAGCGAAAACAATAACAAATATTTATATTTGAAGCTCCTCGTAAAAAAGGGGTCAGAGGAGCAAAAGGGATCGGAAGAGCAAGGTGAAGAACGGGGTTGTGTTTGTCTGTCAACGGAAAACGTTTCTCAGTTTTATCTTGTAGTTATACGTAACGAATGAGTACAGATATAGAAGTGCGCTCTCTTTCTTTCTCTTTCTCTGTCTCTCTCTCTTTTCCTCTCTGTTTATCTCTCCCGCCCTCTAGCTCTTGCTTTTTTGCTTTATCTGTATTTTTCCTTCTCTGTCTATCTGTCTCTCTCTCTTTCTCTTTGTCTTTCTAATGGAAAGTATCTGCCTGTAAATGGTAGTAATAACACAGCATGACGTCACTTGCTTTATATGCATCATTCCTTCCCTTATAGAAGTAGAATGCCTGTACGTCTCGCCGCTTTAAATGTGTTAAAATTATCATTGCTTATAAGCTGTTCAGAATTGGCCGATCGGTTAGCGACGTTGGATTGGGGTTGAAAAATACTTGTAATCCAGGGTTTCGAATCGTGTGACCGGTAGTGAATAGTCATATCTCTATGCTGAAGAGTCCCGATTGAAAAAGGACGAAACGTATACGTACATAGATAATAAACAATAACAAATATATATATATATATATTTATATATATATATCCGTTGAATTTGCCATTTAGACGTTAATTTACTACGGCAATGCGTGGTGGACACATCGGTACACGCTTCGACTACCGAGTCAAATATGACTTTC
This sequence comes from Sepiola atlantica, assembly GCA_963556195.1. Taxonomy (NCBI): domain Eukaryota; kingdom Metazoa; phylum Mollusca; class Cephalopoda; order Sepiida; family Sepiolidae; genus Sepiola; species Sepiola atlantica. The sequence continues at coordinate 57,429,429 of OY744549.1, read as the reverse complement.
ATATTTTTAAAGTAAGTGTTTCATTTGGATTAGTCAAACTATTGTTTTCATCTTGGATGTTATTCTCACAATATATATATATATATATATATATATATACTATAAATATTTTAAATTAAATATTAAGGTGTTTTATACCTACAAATGATGTCGTTTCGGGTTTACACTCATCAGTGCAGGAAGTGGTGGTTTCATATATGTATATATATATATAGGAAAAATGAAAGAGGAAAGCCAAAAACTATGTGATTTATGTATTCATCAACGTTTCGTCTTTATTGAAAGACTTCTCAGGATGAAGAAAGCAATGTAGAAAAATCATACAGAATATTAATTTTGATTTGTCAGAAAGTGTCCAGACTTCGGCATGGTTATTGACGTGAACAAGCAGAGAATGAAAAACATGATTTTGGTCGTAGTGTTATCAGCAGTGGCCTGTCTCCTTCAAAGGACACAAGATGAATGCGATTGATGGCTTCGACTTATTAGTTTATGGTTATTTTAGCTAGGAAGTTTGTCGGGGTCAAAATATGTCACAGCCAAGCTTGGCTGGCAGTAGATGTAGGAGACGGGGAGGGGGGGGAGTATTAATCTGCCGTTTATTATATATATATATATATATATATATATATATATAGTAAGCAATGAAAATATATATGGCAATCAAGCTACACAGAGGCTCCCGTGTTTCATCCCCGGGGGGAATCGTCAGGCTAAATGCATGGAGTGATTTTTGTCAGGTGTTTTTATATACATGGCTTGCTAGTTAACCAATCAGATTCTTTGTTGTTCCCTCAGTCAATCGTTGGGCTTCCCTCGAACAAAGGCTTTGTTGGTGACGCTCCTATTTTTTGTTAACAATGGATTTTCCTATATCCTGTTTCCTTTGTTTTGTCAATACAGTGGGCGAATTTATTTTAACACGTGGTTTCTTGTATTTCTATTTTAGGTTTTAAATTTTAACTAATTCAGTTTTTTATTTATTTATTTATTTTATTTTATTTTTTTATTTATTATATATCATCCTACGGTAAAATTATTTCTGTGTAAACATTTGTTTGCTATTTCACTTTTAGTTTAGGTTTCGGGGATCTTTAAAATTTAGGATTTCATATTTTTCATTCAGATATAATCTACACGGGTCGTTTAAGTTTCTACATGTATCGAGCACTGTTGAAGTAAATACTGAAAACTGACACATAAAAAATTATATCTCCTTATAATATTTTATGTGGATACATGAAGTACTAATATATATATATATATATGGCCTCTGAATTTGCTATTCAGACATTAATTTACTTATCCATTACTACGGCAATGCGTGGTGGACACATCGTTACGCGCTCCGACTACTGAGTCAAATATGACTTTCGTATTTTTAAAGTAAGTGTTTTATTTGAATTATTCGAACTATTGTTATCATCTTAGATGTTATTCTCACAAAAAAATATATATATCTTGCGGAGTCTAGGGTGATTCTGTAACCAGGTTCGAATCTTGCGACCATCTGAGATTAGTATCCCCTACACTGATGAGAGCGAAAGTTTGAAATGCTGGCGTACGTAGTTAAAAATACTGAAATATTATTTACTTAAAATTAATATTGTTATTAGCCCCTTTAATAAGATTAAAGTTGAGCCCTGTTCGGGGAAGTTAAAAATAGACTATAAGTAGCTATAAGTCATGTTCCGACAACGTTTGTCGAACACTTTAGACAGCCTTTCTATATGTGCCTCCTTCGTATAAAATAGAACTTAAATTCCCTTTCTTGACGTGGTCATGTTTTGTGGCAGTTTTGTTATGACGCTTGCTTGCAGAGTCTAGGGTCATTCTGTAACGGGGTTTGAACCTTGCGACCGTCAGAGGTTATCATTCCCTACACTGATGAGAGCGAAAGCTTGAAACACCGGCGTATGTAGGTAAAATTTAATATTTACTTTAAAAAATAATATTGTTTATATATATATATATATATATATATATATGTATGTATGTATGTATGTATGCAAGCGTCATTATAGACCAGAGTTCTCTCTCTTCACGATCTTATATATGACCGCTGAATTTGGCATTTAGACAATAATTTACTCTTCCTACTACCTCAATGCGTGGTGGACACATCAGTACACACTTTCGGGGGTTGACGATCGTCGAGAGACTGGCATGGTTCAACAGCCATAAGTACAGACTGTGGGGTCAACGTGTCTGGTTTGAATCCTGTTGGGGCTACAACATTAATTGCACTAATACCCTTGAGAAAGGTATGAACCCATACATCCTCCTTTGGCTTGATTATCATGTTTTACAGCATATCAACCTTTTTTGCTGAGTCAAATATGACTGATAATTACAGGTTTGGCATTACACATGTGTATATGAGTTAGTTTAAAAATACTATTTATACATATACATCATTATATACATATGCATACACATATATATACACGTACTTATATGCATACGCATATATACACACGTAATTATATGCATACGCATATATACACACGTACTTATATGCATACGCATATATATACACACGAAATTATATGCATACGCATATATACACACGTAATTATATGCATACGCATATATACACACACGTACTTATATGCATACGCATATATACACACACGTACTTATATGCATACGCATATATACACACACGTACTTATATGCATACGCATATATACACACACGTACTTATATGCATACGCATATATACACACACGTACTTATATGCATACGCATATATACACACACGTACTTATATGCATACGCATATATACACACACGTACTTATATGCATACGCATATATACACACACGTACTTATATGCATACGCATATATACACACACGTACTTATATGCATACGCATATATACACACACGTACTTATATGCACACGCATATATACACACACGTACTTATATGCACACGCATATATACACACGTACTTATATGCACACGCATATATACACACGTACTTATATGCACACGCATATATACACACGTACTTATATGCACACGCATATATACACACGTAATTATATGCACACGCATATATACACACGTAATTATATGCACACGCATATATACACACGTACTTATATGCACACGCATATATACACACGTAATTATATGCACACGCATATATACACACGTAATTATATGCACACGCATATATACACACGTAATTATATGCACACGTAATTATATGCACACGCATATATGCACACGTAATTATATGCACACGCATATATACACACGTAATTATATGCACACGCATATATACACACGTAATTATATGCATACGCATATATACACACGTAATTATATGCACACGCATATATACACACGTAATTATATGCACACGCATATATACACACGTAATTATATGCACACGCATATATACACACGTAATTATATGCACACGCATATATACACACGTAATTATATGCACACGCATATATACACACGTAATTATATGCACACGCATATATACACACGTAATTATATGCATACGCATATATACACACTTAATTATATGCATACGCATATATACACACTTAATTATATTCATACGCATATATACACACATAATTATATGCATACGCATATATACACACGTAATTATATGCACACGCATATATACACACGTAATTATATGCATACGCATATATACACACATAATTATATGCATATGCATATATACACACATACACATACATAAATATATATATATTCATAATTATATACATATATAATTATATACATAATTATATACATATATAATTATATACATAATTATATACATATATAATTATATACATAATTATATACATATATATATATACATAATTATATATACATATATACACACATATATATATATACATAATTTTATACATACATATATATATACATAATTTTATACATACATATATATATATACATAATTTTATACATACATATATATATACATAATTTTATACATACATAGATAAATATATATATATATTCATAATTATATACATATGTATATATACATAACTATATATATCTATATATATATAGCTGATGTTGGCGCTGAATTTGCCATTTAGACTTAATTTGCCCTCCCATTTCTCGGCAATGGATGTGGAAACATCAGTACACGCACCGACTACTGAGTCAAATATGACTCAAGAATTAGAAGGGATTCTTAACGACATTCACAATGCTAGCCATATAGTTGGTCTTAAAATGCACACTGGAAAAACCAAGGTCGTGTTCAACAAATATGCCACAAAAGCCGCAGTCATAGTGAAAGGTGAAAATGTCGAGGATGTCGACAACTACATCTACCTCGGGAAGATGGTGAAAAGTGACGCTGATATCATGCCGGAAATCAAACGGCGAATTGCGCTTTGATGGACAGCCTTTTTCAAAGTAGACAACATCATGAAGAGTAGAAAGTCCACGATGAACATTAATCAAAAAGTGTTCAATGAATACATCATGCCTGTTATGACATATGGTAGCGAAACATGGACACTTAATGATGCAGCAATAGAAAAGCTAAGAGTGGCACAAGACAAAATAAAACACATTATGCTCGGCATCAGTTTACATGATAGAAAAAGAAACACCTGGATCAGACAGCAAACTGGAATAAATGACATTGTCGCTACCATACGAATGACAAAACATAAATGGGCAGATAACATGGATGGACAGGTCACCTTTCGATATGTACAGACAACAGGTGGACATATAGAGCGACAGAATGGACCTGAAGGCAATGGAAAAAACCTAGAGGAAGGTCAAAAACTCGGTGGAGAGACGACCTTGATAGTCAACTAGGTCCTACTTGGCCACACCTAGCCAGGGATAAAACAAGGTGGAAAGAAACCAGGGATGGGGTTCCTCCACCAGGAGTGAAATAAAAAGACTCTGATGATGATGATATATATATATATATATACTAAAAGAATACTCGTTCCAGGGCGGGTAAAAGTAATTCCCCCCCCGAACAGTTTTGCACCACTTTTATGTCTCCTTACAGGGATTAAAACCTAGATATATCATTTTTTTGTTTCATGGAAATCGCGCCAGACAAGGCATGAAACCACTTGATGTAAGTAGCTAAAAAAATACTACTTCAAGGTCAAAAAACTAGGCAACGATAAGTGTTAGATGGATAGATTCTGACCAAGAAAGCAACAATTCTTCCCCCTTTGTCAAAAACATCGCTCATAGAATGTAAGGACTGAAGGACAAAATAAGGGAAGCGAGAGTTACGAGGCTGCCGAAAGTAAACCAAAATTAGTCACTTTCTACTCTCTTTTCACACCCATTCCTGGATTTCATTCATTGTAAATCGACCATGGTGTGGCTTCCATCTATTTTATTATTTATTTAGCGATGGGTTCGTCTGCAGGTGACCTTTGCAGGTATCTCTACATCAAATAACCAGATTTTTTATTCTTCCGGCCAGGTTGGTGTCTGTGTCAATCAGCTTGGTGCTATGTTCAATATTCAAAACAAACATTCATCCGATCATACAGATCGCATTTCGTCAGCTGATAAAGTGAAAACTAAATTTTAAAAGAATTATTTTTTTTTGTCCCTTTATGTTGAAAAAAAAAATATATGGATAAAAGAAGAGTGAGAAAAAACGCGAAGCCAAAAAAAAAAAAACGTCTTAAAAAATGATAAAAAAAGGAGAGGTAAAAACTAAAAGAAATTATTTTTAAATAAATAAAAGAAAAAAAAAATTAAATTAAAAAAATTAAATTTTTTTTATTTTTAAAAAGAATGAAGATCTAAAGTAAAATAAAATTTTAAAAAAACATAAATTTTAAAAAATTTTAAATAAAGAAAAAGAAAAAAAAAATTAAAAAATAAATAACAATTTTTTTTAAAAAAAGAATGAAAACCTCAAGAAAAATTAAATTAAAAAAATGAAATAAAATTTTTTTTAAATAAAAATTTTTTTAAATAGAAAAAAAAAATTTTTTTAAAAGAAAATCAAACGAAATAAAAAAAAAAAATTTTAAATAAAAAGTAAGGAAAATATATATAAAAAAAACATTAAAAATTTTTTTTTTATAGAAGAGAAATAAAGAACTGGGTTAGACAGTCTTACTATAAGCCATCAAAAACAACCACTCACTATATTAGGATAGGAATATATATATATAGATATGTACACATATATATATATATATTATATATATATATATATATATAGGTAGGAAAAAAAGCCAAAATTTTCCAATATCTCTTACTGATCTCCAGTTGTCGTTGTATACGTCCCTTGCATCTTTCTCTGTAGTCTATTTGGCAAGTGTTGTAATCGTTCATAACTTCGACAAATTTACGTGACAATGTGGCGTGCTAGAGCAGGAAAAAACGAGAAATAAAAAGACGAACACCTCAAAAATAGTAGTTCTTCTTTTTTTTTTTTGGAGAGGGGGCGATCTAATTTTTGAATAGCTTAAAAAAAAAAATTGTTCCGATTTAAACAAAAAAAATTTTTTTTTTTTGCTTATTAATCACTTTTTTTTGTTTAAATCCAAAAGAATTTTTTTTATATATATATTTATTTTTTAATAAACTTTCTTATAAATAATAATTTTTTCTTAAGATTTCATTTTTTTTATCTTAAAAAAAAAAAAAAAAAAAAAAAAATTTTTTTTTTTGAAAAATAAATTATAAAATTTTTTTTGAAAAATAAATAATTTTTTTTTTTTTTTTAACTTTTCGTTTCCGTCTTTCAAATCTTTTTTATTTTAACAAAAAAAATATATATCTGTAACTAAAAAGATTTGTGACACACACAACAAAAACAAAAAAACAGCGCATTCATAAAAACAAAGATTTTTCATCCTTAAAGAGAAAAAAATAATTAAAAACGGTTTTACAAAAAAAAAAAATGTAAAAAAAAACAAAAAAAAACAACGTGAATATTAATAAAAAAAATAAACAAATTTCAACAATTGTTTTCATTTGGAAATACCCCAAAAATATGAAGAAAAAGCAAAAAAGATACACATTTATAAAAAGAGAATTTGATTGCAAAATATGGTTATAAGATATAAAAACATATAATGACATTCAAATTTGCATATGAAAACACAATTTATGAAAAAAAAACATATAAAAACAGAAAAAAACAAAACATATAAAAGAAAAAATATAAAAATATAAAAAATGGTGAATAAAAATTAAGTTGAAAATAAGAGAAATTTTACCGTTTTAAAATTCCTCGTTACAAATGTACATATATATATATATATATATATATATATATATATATATATATATATATTGGTGTGTACATTTGTGGTATGCAACATGCAAAACAAATACAAGAAATATTTGGTCTTAGTTGCAAATGACGAAAAAAGATGCAAAAAGTATTAATAAATAAATAAATAAAATTTTTAAAAATGTAAAAAAAAATTTTTTTTTATAAAATATATTTAAAAAAAAAATAAATATTTGGATGCTTTGTATAAAATAACAAGCACAACTACAATATATATATATATATATATATATACATATATATATATATATATATGTATATATGTATAACTACATATTTCCACCTGTCAGTGAAGTGTGTATGTACGCAAATGTAGGTGTCAAAATGTGTAGATTTACACATACATGCGAGAAATAAGTGTTAAATATGAACTAATTTCGAAAACGAAAAACGAAAACGAATTATATATATATATATATATATATATATATATATATAAACATTACACTACAAATAAAAAGTGAATAAAATGCATGAATGTGAGAAAACAGTATTTGGTGTATCGAATATGAATATATTAGAATGTGTGTGTCAGTGTATATGTGTTTTATATATATATATATATATATATATATATATGTCAAATGTAAAAGGAAAGCCAAAACCTATGTGATGTATGTATTCATCAACGTTTCCTCTTTATTTAAAGACTTCCTCAGGATGAAGAAAGCAATGTAAAAAAAATCGTACTGAATATTAATTTTGATTTGTCAGAAAGTGTTCAGACTTCGGCATGGTTATTGGCGTGAACAAGCAGAGAACGAAAATCATAATTTTGGTTATAGCTTTATCAGCAGTGGCCTGTCTCCTTCAAAGGACGCGAGATGAATGGGATTGATAGCTTCGACTTATTAGTTTATGGCTATTTTAGCTAGGAAGTCATAAACTGAGAAATCCAATCCATCAATCCCATTCATCTCGCGTATAATTAAACAGACGGATTCTGTTATTTTTAACAATGTTGTCATAAATGAGAAAATGCTGCCTAAATACGCATACATACATACAATTATGTGTTATTAGCTATCTTTACCGGCGGTTTCCAGGGAATAAGTGTTCATTTATATACTAAAAATAAAGTATTACTACAAAATATTGCTTACAAAAATCAAGTTTCTATTTTAAATAATTTTAAAATATTTCCCTAACGACTGGGTTTTTTATAGTTTATTTTCATTTTTTTCTTCTGTCCTCTTCTTAAGTGACCTCAATTAAGGCAACGTCACATTATGTATTGTCAGTTGTTGAAACTCCAGGTACTTTATTCCCCTGATGATCTGCCAAGCAAAGACCTGCTTGGTAGTGAAACACGTGTAGGAAAAACTCTTTAATTTGGATATATATGATAAATAAATAAATAAACTTTGAAAGAAAAAAGTCTTATGTGGTGATTAATGATCTCCTAAACAGAATGGTTTGGTAAGCATTCAAAAAATCACATTATATATATATATATATTATATACATACATACAATTATGTGTTATTAGCGGTTTCCAGGGAATAAGTATTCAGATACTACCCTTTCATCGGCGGCTGGTCTAATAGCACCAACCCAAGACAAACTTGGAATTCTCCTGCTGGTAAGTCAAGAAAAGTCTAACGGGTGGCAAGACCATCTTTAAAAATTGAAAACAGCATAGCTAAGTTTTAGCAGATGCGACCGCCTGCAACCGCCACTCTTGCACTGAACAATATCGTTTGCAGGTAGAAAAAATACTTAAACATTTCCAAATATTTACAGTTAATGCCCTTTAAGATTTAATAGTCTTAATAGTTTGGAGTTACGAGATTGTTGTCACCAGAGATTATGCAAAGTTCCGCTCGAGCGTCGAACACTTTTGACAGCAATGACGCTTGTCCCCGCCTCTCGGGTAAGTGTATGTTAATTTCAATTACTCTCTGTGGCGATTTCTCACGACCGTGTAGGCATAGACGTTAGGTTCGTGAATCTAGGCTGAATCTACGAACTGCGTTCCTGCACTGATGCGGGTAAAAAAAAACGAAACGATATCGTCTGTAGCTACAAAAACACTTTAATATTCAAAAATATTTACAGTATATATATATATATATATATATGTATGTATGTTTTTTGAAGGTTTACCAAAACATTTCGTTCATGAAATCATTCATAACAACAAAAGACTTTTTTCCTATAAAAGTTTATTTATTTTTCAGATTTTTCAAAGTTACAGAATGTTTTCCCTACACGTGTTTCTCTACTCAAGCAGCTTTTTGCTTGGCAGTTCATCAGGTGAATTACATACCTGGAAAATCTGATAAATAAATAAACTTTGAAAGGGAAAAGTCTTTTGTTGCGATGAATGATTTCATGAACGAAATGTTTTGGTAAACCTTTAAAAAAAAACATAAATGCTCTGTACCATGTAATCGAGTATCATCGAGCTTTTTTTTATTGGACTAATCCCGGTCTTCACTGAATTATACTATCTTCTAAGTGAAAAATCTAAATCTATATATATATATATTCAAGGGATAAAAAATTGTATACATACAATATGTCTTAATAGACATCAAAAGTTCAAAGCAAGGTGTTTCATATCCTTAATCCATGGATGAAAAGAGCGGGTCTTTGAAAATCCATGGATTAAGGACATGAAACTCCTTGCTTTGAACTTTTGATGTCTTAATAAATATTGTATGTATACAATTTTTTTTAATTCTCATCTTTCATCTCTAGAATTGATTGCTCTATTAAATATATTGAGCTTTATATTATTGCGATAGATTATTATTAACCGATACATTGATTATCTTTAATTTAATATTAATATATATATATATACACACACACATATATATATGCATATATATATATATATATAAAGTTAGTTATGTATATATATATATTTTTTAAATGCAACTTTAATTCCTATATAATTTTATTTCTAGCTACCATATCACAGAATGGTTCTTGGGTATAGTGTTTAGATAGTATTTTATTATTATTATTATTATTATTACTAGTATTACTATTGTTATAAAGAATTTTATTTGATATTCAAATTACCATATCACACGGTAGTCTTAAGGGTAGTATATTATTATTATTATTATTTGATTATTATTATTATTTATTTATGTATATATAAGTAACATTTTTAAGATGAATTATTTCGACACTTGATTATTGGGGAAATGGTAGTTTGATCTGTACCATTGGAGAGCCATGCATATAACTGTCCTGTTTTTAAATCCCCGAAACAGTTACATGGTAAACAACTGATGATCCCCGTGTTCATATTAGATGCTTACGTTAATGTCTCCTGTTTTTGTTTCACTGTTAGATACTTAATCCCCCTTTTTATTTTATTTACTTACTATTATATATTTTTATTTATTTATGAATTTTCCAACGAATGTTAAGTCTGCACTATTTTGGATTTAGTTAGTTTCTCTGGGAATTTAAACTGCATTTTCCCTTTTTTTGTTGTCTTTTTGTTTAAAATAACTCAAAGCTTCTTTAGACTATATACATATATATATATATATATATATATATATATATATATATATAAAGTTAGGTATGTGTATATATTTATATGTACCGGACTTATACCTAAACTAATAATCTGATCAGTATGGATTTATATATACTATGCATAAAGGGTGGTAATGTGGGCTATATTTAGTTTAATTTAGTTTTATGCAAAGGGAGCAAAGAATGGATGGAAGCTCTTTGTGAAATTTCAGATACCTATTGTTGAAATTTCACAAAAATCGGAGGTATTCCCCAAGTTTCAGTTTATTTGGAGTATCTAAAAGTTTTGTTTTTTTTGGGGGGGGGGGGGGGAATCTCGTTTGAAAATCAAAATATTTCAGATTGGCATTAATTTTGATCTATAGTGATTAGCTATAAATTAAGCAAGATCCCCTGAATTTCAATTTCTTCTTGAGACGCCTTAAGCTTAAGCCTTGAATTTTTAGGCATCTCCAAGAATCAAATTCACGTAATGGATTTTGATCCAAATTCGAATAAGGATTCTAGACACACCGTTAAGTATCATTATTTCTTGATTTTAACCTTCGTAAGGAGACATAAAAGTGGTGCAACACTTTTGTGTTCAGGGAATTAATTTTACCCGTCCTGGGACGGGTATTCTGCAAGTATGTATTTTTTTTCTCAGCTATGTGTGTGAGATTAGAGAGTATACGTGAAGTTTAGAGAGTGTACGTGAAGTTTAGAGAGTATACGTGAAGTTTAGAGAGTATATGTGAAGTTTAAAGAATATATGTGAAGTTTAGAGAGTATACGTGAAGTTTAGAGAGTATACGTGAGAAAAGCAATGGATTGTTTGTTTTAATTACTATACTTGCACCTGATTAGTGAGAGTTGTTGCGAGTGTGAGAGAAAAAGTGAGTGATTGAGTGGCAGAGAGAGAGAGAGAGAGAGAGAGAGATTAAACGTGTGTGTGTGTGTGAAATGCGGACTAAATGCTGCCGAGGAAGAAGAGAAGGAGGAGCGAAAATAGAAAGCCTTACTGATTTCCATCTGTCTCTTTATACGAGCCTTACACCGGTCTCTGTAGTCAATTTGAGTCGTGTTGTAATCGCTCATCACTTCAACAAATTTACGTGATATTGTAGAGTACTAGAAACAAAATAAACACCGGGTTAACAAAAAAAATGACGCCTGGATACACGGGGGAGGGGGGGAGGGGGAGATAGGGAGAGAGGTTAGGGAGAGAGTCGAGGTGGAGGGGGGACGAAGAGAGAAAGTGGAGGGGGGAAGAGAGATGGAGAGGAAGAGAGACGAGGAAGGGAGAGAAGGGAGAGAGGAAAAGAAAGGGGAAGGGAGAGAGAGTAGGGAAGGGGGTAAGGTAAAGAGTAGGGGGGGAGAGAGAGAAAGGGAAAGAGAGAGGAGAAGGGGAAGGGGGAGAGAGAGGGGAAGGGGGAGAGAGAGGAGAAGGGGGAAGGGAGAGAGAGAAAGGGGAAGGGAGAGAGAGAAAGGGGAAGGGAGAGAGAGAAAGGGGAAGGGAGAGAGAGAGAAAGGGGAAGGGAGAGAGAGAGAAAGGGGAAGGGAGAGAGAGAGAAAGGGGAAGGGAGAGAGAGAGAAAGGGGAAGGGAGAGAGAGAGAAAGGGGAAGGGAGAGAGAGAGAAAGGGGAAGGGAGAGAGAGAGAAAGGGGAAGGGAGAGAGAGAGAAAGGGGAAGGGAGAGAGAGAGAAAGGGGAAGGGAGAGAGAGAGAAAGGGGAAGGGAGAGAGAGAGAAAGGGGAAGAGAGAGAAAGGGGAAGGGAGAGAGAGAAAGGGGAAGGGAGAGAGAGAAAGGGGAAGGGAGAGAGAGAAAGGGGAAGGGAGAGAGAGAAAGGGGAAGGGAGAGAGAGAAAGGGGAAGGGAGAGAGAGAAAGGGGAAGGGAGAGAGAGAAAGGGGAAGGGAGAGAGAGAAAGGGGAAGGGAGAGAGAGAAAGGGAGAGAGAGAAAGGGGAAGGGAGAGAGGAAGGGGAAGGGAGAGAGGAAGGGGAAGGGAGAGAGGAAGGGGAAGGGAGAGAGGAAGGGGAAGGGAGAGAGGAAGGGGAAGGGAGAGAGGAAGGGGAAGGGAGAGAGGAAGGGGAAGGGAGAGAGGAAGGGGAAGGGAGAGAGGAAGGGGAAGGGAGAGAGAAAGGGGAAGGGAGAGAGAAAGGGGAAGGGAGAGAGAAAGGGGAAGGGAGAGAGAAAGGGGAAGGGAGAGAGAAAGGGGAAGGGAGAGAGGAAGGGGAAGGGAGAGAGGAAGGGGAAGGGAGAGAGGAAGGGGAAGGGAGAGAGGAAGGGGAAGGGAGAGAGAAAGGGGAAGGGAGAGAGAAAGGGGAAGGGAGAGAGAAAGGGGAAGGGAGAGAGAAAGGGGAAGGGAGAGAGAAAGGGGAAGGGAGAGAGGAAGGGGAAGGGAGAGAGGAAGGAGAGAAAAGAGGAAGGGAGAGGAGAGAAGAAGGGAGAAAGGAGAGAAGAAGGGAGAGAGGAGAGAAGAAGGGAGAAAGGAAGGAGAGGAAAGAGGAAGGGAAAGAGGAAAGCGCGGAGGAAAGGAGGAGAGGAAGGGAGAGAGGAAGGGGGAGAGGAAAGGAGAGAGGAAAGGGGAGAGACAGAGAGGAAAGGGGAGAGACAGAGAGGAAAGGGGAGAGACAGAGAGAGAGGAAAGGAAGAGAGAGAGGGAGAGGTGTAGGTGGAGAGGAAGGAAGGGAAAGAGGGATAAATATTTCAGATTAAAAAGAACTAAATTGAAATTTTAATAAAGAAAAGAAAAGAAAAATGAGGATGGATTTGCCGACTGCCTGAAAAAGAGCGAAACAAAATGGGATAAAAAATGGTAGGGCACATACCCTACAAGCATTCATGAAAAAAAAATCACATTATTTATAGTTACGGATGGCCCGAATAACAGGACTTTCCTCCATCTCTTCCGAACACAAGCCCAGTCTGATAATTAAACAGTACTGACAATAGGCATATAAATATATAATATATATATGGATATATATGAATAGATTTAAATAAGAGGAAAATAGAAATCAAAAAAGAACCAAAGAGGAAAATAGAAATCAAAAAAGAAACAAAGAGGAAAATAGGGATCAAAAAAGAAACAAAGAGGAAAATAGGGATCAAAAAAGAAACAAAGTGGAAAAAAGGGATCAAAAAAGAAACAAAGAGAAAAATAGAAATCAAAAAAGAAACAAAGAGGAAAATAGGGATCAAAAAAGAAACAAAGAGGAAAATAGGGATCAAAAAAGAAACAAAGTGGAAAATAGGGATCAAAAAAGAAACAAAGAGGAAAATAGGGATCAAAAAAGAAACAAAGAGGAAAATAGGGATCAAAAAAGAAACAAAGAGGAAAATAGGGATCAAAAAAGAAACAAAGAGGAAAATAGGGATCAAAAAAGAAACAAAGAGGAAAATAGGGATCAAAAAAGAAACAAAGAGGAAAATAGGGATCAAAAAAGAAACAGAGGAAAATAGGGATAAAAAAAGAAACAAGTAGGAACATATGGATAAAAAAAGAAACAAATAGGAAAATAGGGATCAAAAAACAAAACAAAGAGGAAAATAGGGATCAAAAAAGAAACAAAGAGGAAAATAGGGATCAAAAAAGAAACAAATAGGAAAATAGGGATCAAAAAAGAAATGAAGAGGAAAATAGGGATCAAAAAAGAAACAAAGAGGAAAATAGGGATCAAAAAAGAAACAAAGAGGAAAATAGGGATCAAAAAACAAAACAAAGAGGAAAATAGGGATCAAAAAAGAAACAAAGAGGAAAATAGGGATCAAAAAAGAAACAAATAGGAAAATAGGGATCAAAAAAGAAATGAAGAGGAAAATAGGGATCAAAAAAGAAACAAAGAGGAAAATAGGGATCAAAAAAGAAACAAAGAGGAAAATAGGGATCAAAAAACAAAACAAAGAGGAAAATAGGGATCAAAAAAGAAACAAAGAGGAAAATAGGGATCAAAAAAGAAACAAATAGGAAAATAGGGATCAAAAAAAGAAATGAAGAGGAAAATAGGGATCAAAAAAGAAACAAAATGGAAAATAGTGGTTAAAAAGGAACAACGAGGAAAATAAATGTCCGAAAACGAAAATAACGGTCCAGTAAGGAACAAAGAGGTAAATAGCAAAGGAGTTTAGAACGGAGAGTGTCGAGAATCCAGCAGTGTGAAAAACGACTGGGATATGAAATTGAAAGTATCAGTAGATGCCATTGTAACTGGTGGTTTAATATTTTAGACTGGGCTGGAGAACTGGAGAAACGGATTTGATCAGTGGTTATAAGAGGCTTTCTGTAACAAAAATTTAAAAAATGATTTTCATATTTTGGTAGTTTAACTCTAACCCACCTCTTTCTAAAATGTTTGTCACTGAATTTTCTTTACAAAAAAAAAAAATTATGTTTTGGAAATTGTGAGATGAGGAAGTTGATAATTTGGATTATTCGGACTACCGATTGTTATTCCCAACATCTCGGCCTATCAAACTTCTGACCTTCTTTAAGTGTATCTTTTTTTCGGATTTGGCAGAGATAGGCAGACGATAAATTGGCCGGTAAGAATGTACATGTTCCCCTCCCCCCTTCCTCACGTTTGAATACTGCCAGAAATGATTTCCAAATGAACTCCGAACGTGCTATTCGGCACATGTAACAGAAACCGGAGAACAAGTGCAGCTCATTACTTGTACTAGCCTCTATGGGCCATGCCTTCTTTCACGCAAAAAATGGGTGCTTTTCTATATTAGGACCCGCACTAACTTTGACCACGTCGTTAGGGTTAGGATCAAAGTGGGGTTAAGGTTAGGTTTAGCGTTAGGGTTTAGGGTCAGGGTAAAAGTTAGCGCAGATCCTAGTGTTAAAAAAAAGTATCGATGAATGAATGAATTAAACAAACTAACTTAGTTTCGGTTCAAAAGTCAATCCAACCTTAGGTTCAGTTCAAAAGTAAATCCCACCTGAGATTCAGTCCAAAAGTCAATCCCACCTGAGGTTCAGTCCAAAAGTCAATCCCACCTGAGGTTCAGTCCAAAAGTCAATCCCACCTTAGGTTCAGTTCAAAAGTCAAAATCAATCTAACCTTAGGTTCAGTTCAAAAGTCAAAATCAATCAAACCTTAGGTTCAGTTCAAAAGTCAAAATCAATCTAACCTTAGGTTCAGTTCAAAAGTCAAAATCAATCAAACCTTAGGTTCAGTTCAAAAGTCAAAATCAATCTAACCTTAGGTTCAGTTCAAAAGTCAAAATCAATCAAACCTTAGGTTCAGTTCAAAAGTCAAAATCAATCTAACCTTAGGTTCAGTTCAAAAGTCAAAATCAATCTAACCTTAGGTTCAGTTCAAAAGTCAAAATCAATCAAACCTTAGGTTCAGTTCAAAAGTCAAAATCAATCTAACCTTAGGTTCAGTTCAAAAGTCAAAATCAATCAAACCTTAGGTTCAGTTCAAAAGTCAAAGTCAATCCAACCTTAGGTTCAGTTCAAAAGTCAAAGTCAATCTAACCTTAGGTTCAGTTCAAAAGTCAAAATCAATCTAACCTTAAGTTCAGTTCAAAAGTCAAAGTCAATCTAACCTTAGGTTCAGTTCAAAAGTCAAAGTCAATCCAGCCTTAGGTTCAGTTCAAAAGTCAATCCCACCTTACGTTCAGTACAAAAGTCAATCTAACGTATAAGTTTCTGAGTCCGACGTAAAATATTACCAAGTTCGAAAAGACGCACCCGAAGAAAGTCGGAGCTTACATCGGCCAAAACGTCTAAATAACAACATAGATAAGAATAGTAGTACGAATAATACAAATAAGACATGAAAATTAATGTCAAAATAGATTTGTTGTATACAATTAATTAAACATAAGTTACTATTTTTTTTTTTTTTATCTATAGCGGGTCCAGACCTTTCAAAACAACATTTATACGTAAACAGCTTCAATATTCTGGAAACAATTTTAATTCTGGCAAAGCAGATTCCGTATTCCTTCAACGGCATCGATGTGGGTGATTGTGGAAAAAAATGATTTATTCGATGTTCACATGGGTTTTTTTTGTTTCCGCACGGAAATTTATCTTGGAACGATCGGAGACCATCGGAAGATACTACTAAAGAATTAAGTACACGTTTAGGAACAGAAGAAGAATCGTCACGTGGTATTCATCGATTATTAGAGAACTTCCAGAAGTTGATGAAGGTTCGGAAATGTGTGATCATTTTCGGATTAACTCACATGGCGGAATGATCCTTCTCCTCCCCACCCATTGAGTGATCCATGTAAAAATTAAATGAAATTTTAGTGATTAATCCATAGTAATCCATTGAACATTAATTTTTTTTGTAAAGATTTTAATCCAGTAACAACATTTTATAGAGAGAGGCGAAGAGTTTGACCATTCACAGTCCGCAAAATAGACGTCACGTGATTTACATGTTTCCGACTAGTTTTTTTGTTTTTTTTACCATTATTATTTGTATTTCATGGATATTCAATTATTTAGAACCGTCCGAGACATATGGGTAATGTGAATTTTGAACAGCGTTGTACGGATCATCGATCACTTTAACGAATTTACGCGATATCGTAGAGTATGGAAGAGAGAGACAAAGAGAGGGAAAGAGAAAGAGAAAAAGAGGGAAAGAGAAAGAGAGTAAGAGGGAAAGAGAAAGAGAGTAAGAGGGAAAGAGAAAGAGAGTAAGAGGGAAAGAGAGAAAGAGAAAGAGGGAAAGAGAGAAAGAGGGAAAGGGAAAAAGAGAAAGAAAGAAAGGAAAGAGAAAGAGAGAAAGAAAGAGAGAAAGAGGGAAAGAGAAAGAGAGAAAGAAAGAGGGAAAGAGAAAGAGAGAAAGAAAGAGGAGTCAAGAGAAAGAGAGGGGAGTCAAGAGAAAGAGAGGGGAGGAAAGAGAAAGAGAGGGGAGAAGAGGAAACGATAAATAATGAAAAATCGAAAATATGAGAGAGGGGAATATTAAAAACATGGTGAAAAAGAAAGTATTTGTAAAAAAAAAGCAGAATAAAAGTTAAAATTTAAAAAAAAAAAAGAAAAAAATGAAGAAATTATAAAATCTAGCAGTCATACCCATATTACATATGAAATCCTTCTAGACAGAGGACAGAAAAGACGAAGTCTAGTATCAGACCAGACAACACACCTTGCTCTTCTAAACCTTTTGGCACGGGATCAAGGTGTGATATCTGTTCTGGTGCTGCTCTCCATCTTTTCTGTCCTCGGTCAGTGAATGGGAAATCATTCTAGACCGAGGCAATTTTAATTTGTTTTGTCCAAATCCAGAGTGTCCCATTTTTGGGGGAGCTGGATTTTCGAAAGCCAGTAAATAGTAAACCCTAACACTAAACCCAACCCCTAGTCAAAAGGCAGTGTTCTCCACTGGATCCATCGTGCTTCTGAGCCAAAAGGGAGCGCTTCAGAAGAAGAGACTCCCATATCAACAGGAAAAAAGGGGGTCATTCTCTAGCCATTTTGATTCAGTCGCAGTCGGATTTCTTCCTGAGATGTTGTTAGAGGCTCGACGTGGCTGAGGAAGCTTCTCCTTGACTCCAGTAATTGGGCTGGCGGTTCACGTCCACGAAGGAGATGGCCTTTGTGATCTCGACTCGGCTGGCAGCTTCACATTGCACGTCAGCAGATGCGAAAACAATACGGGGTCGACCCATTCTTAGAGAAGTAAATAGTATTCAATGTAGGATTTAACTTGTAAATAATATTGAATTGACTAACTATGTATCTTATATAGGGACGAGCCCCCTGATTTTTGAGAACTTGGACTGAAGTAAAATGATCAAGTGTTAGCCCCAGGAAGGGGTTCCTTGACTTTTGAGAACTTTAATACAGTCAATGCTCTTGCTATATGAACGAGTCGGGGGAGGGATTAGGGGTAGGGTTAGGCTTAGGGTTAGGATTAAGGGAAGGGTTAGGGTCAAGGTTAAGGTTAGGGGTAGGATTAGGGTTACGGTTAGAGGTAGGGTTAAGGTTAAGGGTAGGATTAGGGGTAGGATTAGGGTTAGGGGTAGGATTAAGGTTAGGGTAAGGGTTAAGATTAGGGGTAGGATTAGGGTCTTGAATATTTTACTATGACTTAGGATTAGGGTTAGGATTGGGGGTAAGATTAAGAGAAGGGTTTGGGTTAGGATTAGGGTTAGGATTAAGGGTAGGGTTAGAGGTAAGATTAAGGTAGGGTTAGGGTTAAGGTTAGGATTAGGGTTAGGATTGGGGTTAGGATTGGGGTTAGGATCATGGGTAGGATTGGAGGTTAGAGTTAAGGTTAGGGATAGGATTAGGATTAGGGGTAGGATTAGGGTTAGGGTTAGGATTAGGGTAGGGTTAGGGTTAAGGTTAGGATTAGGATTGGGGTTGGGGTTAGGGTTAGGATTAAGATTAGGATTAGGGGTAGGATTATGGGTAAGGTTAAGGTTAAGAGTAGGGTTAGGATTAGGGGTAGGATTAGGATTAAGGGTAGAGTTAGGGTTATGGTTAGGGATAGGATTAAACTTTAAAATAATATTGAATTGAAGCATTCTACTATGACTACTGGCGGACCTATTGCCGTTAAAGTTAAAATTAAGGTGAGTGCAGAATACTCAACTTAAAGATAAGGAAAGAAAGAGAGAATGATAAAGAAAGAGAGAGGGGGAGGAAAAATGAAAAGAAAAAGAGACAAAAAGAAAGAGGCAGGGGTGGGAGAAAGAAAAAGGCAGAGAGAGAGAGAATGAGAGAGGGGGGGACGAAAAAAGAAAGAAAAAAAAACAAAAAAACAAGAGTAAGTCCTGTTGATGGGCTACTAAAAATAAATAAAAATTAAAATTATCTCCCTTTAAAAAGAAAAAACAAAAAAGGGTTATTATTAGATAACACTGGTCAACAATAAGAAAAAAAAAAAAAAAAAAAAAAATTTTTTTTCTTCTCTGATGATTTCCGTTTGAGATGATTTTTTAGTCAATTGAAGTCAAACGTTGATTCTGAAAATAACAACCATTTTTCCCCCATCACGTCAACTTTTTCTGCTTCTACAAGTTTTTTTTTTTGTCCCAGATTTTTGAAAAATGGTAGAATTTGAGCAAAAAAATTGAAATTATGATGAAGATTTAAGTCAAGAAATTGATACTTAGGAACTTTTAAATCGGTAATAACGAAGTACCATTTCTACCATATTTGGGGGATCAGCTTATTTTTATTAAATAATGAACATACGTGGCGAGTAGATCGAAATTCCCCAAATTACGTAAAACTAATTCAAGCTCCCGGCACTTGACAATGTTTACATTGAGATATTACTTACATTCAGTCAGTGTCGTATGATAGCACAAGGGTAGGAGCGGCAACTGTCAGCTCGACGGTTGATTTTCAATCCCGGCTAACTGGTCTAGCCGCACTGAAGAGCTGTGATACAGCGAAACAGTCTGTATGTGGATGACTATATATATATATATATATATATATATATATATATTTTTTTTTTTTGGGTACAGAAAAATTAGTAAAATATTAGTACTGTCGGTTTCAAGCTCAGAAGGACATCGCCATCTGGCTCTTTTCAGCTTATGTTGTCACCTGTTTCAGAAATGTGATGTCACGTGTCTCTCTCGTTTGGATGCGTGATTTGCTTAGAGTGTTGTGTATATTTGTTTAGAATTAGTGTTAGGGAGGTTTAATAAGGTATGAAAAAAAGGGGGGGGGTGACATGTAACAGTTGAGATTTAAAATTGGAAAAAGTATAAAAAGTATAAAAATATAAAATTAAAAATTTAAAAATATCTCTATACAAGTCCCGTGAGTCAATGTTTATAAGTAGCGTATATTTGGCCGTTACTGTTTTGTATGTTTAAAACAGTAACTTTATGAACAAAACAAGTTTTACAAAATTTGTGATGCTTGTTACATATACAAATTTGTTTTTACAGAAGATGAAGAAAATGCTTATTTCCTAAGAGATTTCTTACTAAAACTTTCAGCGGTAATTTTGGTCTTCGTATATCCGCCCCCAGTTGCATGTTTGCCAGGCCTGTATTATGGATCACCTTGATACCTTTTATCTTTTTTTTTTTTTTGTTAAAATGACTTAAAGCTTCTTTAGACTATATATATATATATATATATATATATAACAATAAGAAATATTTAAAAGGGACCGATCTTAACACTGCAGTTTCAGGATAAGTCCGATTGTCAGAAGTACATTTCTATCCCACACGTATATGAACATGCGGGATAGAAATGCATTTTTAACGATCGGTCTTACCGTGAAACTGCGGGCGCAAAGTGCTAAGATCTGTCCCTTTTAAATATGTATCATTGTTATAAAGCTCTATTTGAAAGGATATAAAGCACTTTTTAACTTTTTATAGACAAATAATGCGGACTTTCTGGACCATTTTGATACATAAAATCCCTTTTACAAAATCCACCTCCCTCACCGGGGGGGGGAAATGATCCCCCCTCCTAAAACTTATGATGTATCGAAACTGTTTACGGATCGGAAGACATAGAAAAATAACTTATATAGATTACAATGTTCACCAAAATGAAGATTGGGATTTTACGTAAACTTTTTAAAAATTTTTTTACGAAAATTGTCCAGACAAAACCTGACGTGTGAGAAAAAAAATGGATGCCATTTTTTTTTTTTTTTTTTTTTTTTTTTAAATCGGCGCCCCCAAATTAGCCGATATAGGTTTTGAGGCTGGCAGAAAAAACGGCGTTGACCAGTGTAATTGATCCTTCGTCTGTAAGAAAAATGCCATTTTTATATATGCATAAAAAATACACAAAAACGCGTCAGAAAAGCGAAAACAAAACAGAAAAATCTGCATGGGGTTGGGGGATATTCAGCAAGCGTAATTCCGAAACCGTGAATAAGAACTGAAACGAAAAATATACAGATTAGGATTTACCGATAGCGAAAAAGTATAAATAAAAATATCAGATAATTACATTCATATTCACCGCTCTAGTGGTTAAAAAAAAAAAAAAAAAAAAATTAGTTAACTGCCCTAAAAGTTAGAATGGCCCGGAAATGGGGGATCAGTTTATGTTTAATTTCTATACGTAACCATATGTACACCAGCTGTGCGATAGGTGTCATGCTTTATGGCCCCCGAGACACACACACACCGTCGCTCAGGTGAATTGATTTCTTCTTTCTTTTCATTTCTTTACGGTTTTATTTCAAGGATGAACAAATTTGTATCCAAATTGCTCAAAATGTAAATGTTTATCTATTTATATGAATTAATGCAAAAGTTTTTGTCTCGTGTTTACGAAAACTTTTTTTTCTATTTACTGTTCTGGTATTTAAACCGTGAAATATGAATAAATTGATTTGAGATTCCATTCATATTTTCTCTTCTCATTTATTTTTGTTCATCTGTTCCACCTTCCGGTACCTATATCACATTGCTTCTGCCTCGGATTATGAACTTACATACATATATATATAGCCATGAATATTATAACTGTCCTGTTTTTAAATCTCCGAAACAGTTACATGGTAAACAGCTGACGATCGCCGTGTTAATATTAGACGCTTAAGGTCTCCTGTTTTTGTTTCACTCTTAGATAATTACCCCCCCCCCCTTTTTAAAAAAAAATTTTTTTTTTAACTTATATTTTTTCATTTATTAATTTTCCAACGAATGTTAAGTCTGCAATATCTTAGATTTAGTTAGTTTGTCTGGGAATTTAAACTGCATTTTACATTTTTTTTTTTTTTTTAATGCCTCAAAGCTTCTTTAGACTATATATATATATATATATATATATATATATATATATATATATATTGGAGAGCCATGAATATTATATTGTTATTATGCCTCGGATTACGAACTTACATTTATATTTACCAGCAATGCTTCAAGCAAACTACAATTTCCTTTATATATATATATATATATATATATATATATATATTTAGCACACATGGATATGACTGACTTTTGGTTGTGATAGCCCCTTTCAATTTCGTAACCGATTGTTTCGATAGAAATTATATTTGAGATAACCTCGCAGATATAAATCTAGGGGGTTAAGATCCGGTGAGGGTGAAACCAATCCAGGATCACACCTCTCACTGATGAGACGATCACCAAAGTGCCCTCTGAACGGTGATCAAAGAAAGACTGTTGGCCATTCATGACTGAAACTTGGTGGACAAGTCAGACGTAAACTGAAGTTTATTTGTACAAAATATGGCACAGGATTGCAGAAAGGATTGTGAATATTATTAACGATTCTACAGGTGACATTTTTATTTATTTATTTTATTCCTTTATTTATTTTTTTTTTTGGGGGGGGGGGGGGGTCGTCCGGTATTTTAAAAAATATAAATAAATTTCAAACCGGAATCAGTAAATGCTAATCAGTATTATCATTATTATAACAGTATTGCTCAACGGTTGGACACTATCGTTTTAGGGGGATCAAATGTATTCGAGGCATCCCCGAATGAGCCGAAAGGAAACACCTTTTTTTTTTGACTTCCGGTATTATCGTTTATGATAAAAAAAATATTTTCTTTTGACTTCCGGTTTTATCGTTTATAATAAATTTATGTTTTTTTCTTTCTTTTGGCTTCCAGTTTTATCGTTTATGATAAATTTAGGGTTTTTTTTCTATTGACTTCCGGTTTTATCATTTATAACAAATTAAGTTGTTTTTTATTTTTACTTCCGGTTTTATCGTTTATAATAAATTTAGTTTTTTTTCTTTCTTTTGACTTCCAGTTTTATCGTTTATATTAAATTAAGGATTTAACCGGTGTTAAGACAAAGTGTGTCCTTTTGATCGTGGTTCATTCTGGGGTGCCTCAAATCTATTTGATCCATTTTATTTTTATTATACCTGAAAAGAAAAGGAAAACAAAACTTTATTTAATGTGTTTGGAAGGATTGTAGCAATCCCAGCATGCCTTGCTCCTGTAAATAAAACAAGTTAATTAATCTCGGGCGAGAAGAATGGTGTCTGTCTTAATGTCGAATAGATATGAATTTACTCAGAATTCATCAGATTTAAACAGCATTTATAACGATAGCAAACAGAATGAAAAAGGGGTGAAAAAAACAACAAAATTAAATAGGCAACAAATAAATGTTACCAAAGGCAAGATAAGTTACCCTTCTACCTACCTGGATAAGTTTATTTGTGTTTTAACTTATTTTAAAGCATTTTTTTTAGTTCGATATAAAAGTAGTGTCAGGACGTCACGTGGTCACCTGCGGTCATTTTTTTTGTTTTCCATTCTAACATGACGTCTTGACACTACTTTTTAATCGAACTGAAAGACGCTTTAAAATAAGTTAAAACACAAATAAACTTATCCAGGTAGGTAGAAGAGTAACTTATCTTGTCTTTGGTAACATTTTTTTGTTGCCTTTTTTTTTCACCCCTTTTTTGTTCTGTTAGCTGTCGGTTATAAATGGCCTCTTAATGGAATTAGTTTTTATTTTATAACAATTTGGTTCCATTAATAATTAATAATAAATAATAATTACGTTTGGTTATTAAATTATTAATTGAACCAAATTGTTTATTGAACTAGAATTAATTTTTAAGTGTTTGTTTTTAAAATCAATATAATGGCAACCCCCTTCTTTACCCAACAAGATGGACTCTTCCTTTTACAAATCGGAATCGGGAATCAGAAATATCAGAATTTTTGGGAAGCTATCGGAATTGGAAAAGTTTGAGCCTGATTTCCAATTCCAAAAACGATTCTTTTATTCTTTTGGTATTGTTTTATTTTAGGTTTAAAACTTATTTTTTTCTATTTCCGGTGCTAATGATGATTTATTGATAAATATTCATTGATTTTAAATTATAACTAAAATCTATAAATACTAATATCGGAACTGTGTGGGGTATCGGAATCGGAAAGATTTTAGCCTAATTTCCAAAAACGATTCATTTTATTTAAATTTTTTTTTTTTTTTTTTTAAATAATGGGTGCTTTTTTACTGTAGGGCCGGAAAAAAAATTTATCTTTAATTTGAGGAGAGTCAAATAAGGGGGAGAGAACTCTAGTTTCCAGTTTCAACCACGATGTATGTTAAAATGGATTTTACTATTGTAATTATTTATTCTAAAATAAAATTAAAAAAATGTATACGTAAAAGGATAATTTAGGAATAAAACAATCACACCGCATTCGGCACAAATGAAAAATAAAATGATTTTGAAAAATAAATTGATTTATTAAAATAAAATGATTTCTAAAAATGAAATGATTTTTAAAAATAAAATGGTTTTTAAAAATAAAATGATTTTTAAAAATAAAATGATTTTTAAAAATAAAATGATTTCTAAAAATGAAATGATTTTTAAAAATAAAATGATTTTTAAAAATAAAATGATTTTTAAAAATGAAATGATTTTTAAAAATGAAATGATTTTTAAAAATAAAATGATTTTTAAAAATAAAATGATTTTTAAAAATAAAATGATTTTTAAAAATAAAATGGTTTTTAAAAATAAAATGATTTCTAAAAATGAAATGATTTTTAAAAATGAAATGATTTTTAAAAATGAAATGATTTTTAAAAATAAAATGATTTTTAAAAATGAAATGATTTTTAAAAATGAAATGATTTTTAAAAATGAAATGATTTTTAAAAATAAAATGATTTTTAAAAATAAAATGATTTTTAAAAATAAAATGATTTTTAAAAATGAAATGATTTTTAAAAATGAAATGATTTTTAAAAATAAAATGATTTCTAAAAATGAAATGATTTCTAAAAATGAAATGATTTCTAAAAATGAAATGATTTTTAAAAATGAAATGATTTTGAAAAATAAAATGATTTTTAAAAATGAAATGATTTTTAAAAATGAAATGATTTTTAAAAATGAAATGATTTTGAAAAATGAAATGATTTTGAAAAATAAAATGATTTATAAAAATAAAATGATTTATAAAAATAAAATGATTTATAAAAATAAAATGATTTATAAAAATAAAATGATTTATAAAAATAAAATGATTTATTAAAATAAAATGATTTCTAAAAATTAAATGATTTTGAAAAATAAAATGATTTGACTCTCCTAAAAGTAAAGATGAAAAATTGTTTGTTTTCGGCCCTACAGTTCACAAGCAGCAAATAAGATTCTATTTTTGGTAGTAAATAGTAAAATTATGAATATTTATTGATTTGAAACTACCAGTAAAACTAAAATCCATAAATACTAATAGCGGAACTTTTTCGGGTTTAGTCCTTTTATTTTCTTATTTTTTTAAATAATAATTTTCCAGGTCAGAGGTTATATCCGTCAAAATAATCCAAATAATACACTTTTTAAAAATTTGTCGCTTTTCCAGTTAGTGTAAAATGGAGAATCGGAAATATAGAATAAAACTTATTTATAATTTTAATTAAAAAAATTTTTTTTTTTTAAAATGAAAATCGCTCCAGACAAGGCACGAAGCCACTTTATGTAAAGGAGCTAAAAAAAAAAAAAAAAAATACTATTTCTAAAGTAAAAAAATGTGCCGTCTACCAGAGAAAAGGATTTTCACAAACATAACTCCCTGGTCTAAAAGAGGCGGACAATATACGATGAAGTATATAACATTAATATTAACAGATATTGTGATTAATATTAATTAATATTAACAGAATAAATACATTGAAAACATTGCCAGGCTGCTGCAAAGAAGGTGGGCTCCCTCTACCGTGCCAGTAAACTTCTCACACCTGACATTATCCTGTATCTCTACAAAGCCACTATCCGCCCATGTATGGAATATTGTTGCCACATCTGGGCTGGTGCATCATCCACTAGTCTCTCCCTCCTTGACGAGGTCCAAAAAAGAGTCACCAACTTAATATGACCACTCACTATCCACAAAGCTCCAGCCCCTGTCCCATCGCCACAATGTTGCATCCTTGTGCCTGTTTTACAAGTACTTCAGTGGATTGTGCTCTGATGAGCTTGCTGCTCTGGTGCCCCCACGGCGTAAATTCACTAGATCAACCCGACAAATCCCATCCATACACTGTGGAGGTCCCCAGATGCTGAAGAGCTTTCTACTCCAAAAGCTTCTTTCCTTGTGCTGCTGGACTCTGGAACTCCCTCTCTGCTCCTTGCTTTCCTGACGTTACTGACATGCAGAAATTTTAAACTAATGTAAACAGACATCTGACCCCCCCCCCAACCGTGATGGGGGGGGGGTCAAACTAAGTTTTTTTTCTCAGTCGCCCCTTACGTATACAGTGGCGGCCTGCCTTGTTTGGGGTGAACTATGATAAAAAAAAAAGAAAACGATATTCAGATTATTATTAATTAATATTAATAGATATTCGGACTTTTCAAACAACTTTTAAGAATCTTTGAGAAATGTTGTGGAGTTTTGGTTATAGATAGACACCATATCTTCATTTTAATAGGATTCAAGTTTCCTTTAATATTTTTTATGAGAGTAGAATTTATTAAAAGAAAAAAATCTGCTATAAAAAATTATAGTCTGACTAAACTTATACGTACAATTAAGGAAAAAAAAAGAAAAAATGCTTTAGTATTTTATATAAAAAGTACTTTTTAAGGTAAATTTATAGAAGTGCACCTTTCGTATTTCGACCCCTAAAAAAACAAATTTTCTATTTTTTTGGGGCGAATTACATGTAAACAGCCTCAACAAATATCCGCTATGAAAAAAAATTATGAAAATTTTTATTATTTTAGATTTTAGGAGGGGGGGGGGGTCACTTTCCTATATAAGTTATACGCAAAGTGAGCACCCATTTCTTGGCCACCGAATCTCACCTCTCGTGTTTCGACCCCTAAAAAAAAAAGTTTCTACTTTTTTGGGCAAATTACATGTAAACAGCCATAACAAATATCCTCTATGAAAAAAAATTATGAAATTTGTTATTATTTTAGATGTTCGCGCGTGGATATTTGTTGAGGCTGTTTACATGTAACTTGCCCCAAAAAGTAGAAACTTATTTTTTTTAGGGGTCGAAATACGAGTGGTGAGATCTGGTGGCCAACAAATGCGTGCTCACTTTACACATAACTTATATAGGAAAGTGATCCCCCACCCCTCCTAACATCTAAAATGGCTGTTTACATGTAACTTGCCCCAAAAAGTAGAAACTTATTTTTTTTTAGGGGTCGAAATACGAGTGGCAAGATTCGGTGGCCAAGAAATGGGTGCTCACTTTACGTATAACTTATATAGGAAAGTGACCCCCCCATCCCTCCTAAAATCTAAAATGGCTGTTTACATGTAACTTGCCCCAAAAAGTAGAAACTTATTTTTTTTTAGGGGTCGAAATACGAGAGGCGAGATTCGGTGGCCAAGAAATGCGTGCTCACTTTACGTATAACTTATATAGGAAAGTGACCCCCCACCCCTCCTAACATCTAAAATAATAAAAAATTTCATTTTTTTTTTCCATAGCGGATATTTGTTATGGATGGCTGTTTACATGTAATTTGCCCAAAAAAATAGAAACTTTTTTTTTAGGGGTGAGATTCGGTGGCCAAGAATTGGGTGCTCACTTTACGTATAACTTATATAGGAAAGTGACCCCCCTCCTAAAATCTAAAATAATAAAAATTTTCATAATTTTTTTTCATAGCGGATATTTGTTGAGGCTGTTTACATGTAATTTGCCCAAAAAAGTAGAAACTTTTTTTTTTAGGGGTCGAAATACGAAAGGTGCACTTCTATAAATTTACCCTTCTTAATTGCGGGTTAGGGTTAGACTGAGTCTCTGAAATAAAGTTTCTATTTATTTGCCTCTCACCACGAAGGGCAGAGTTAGACACAAGGTCAGTTTTTAACGTGGGGGAAATCGAGCTCCCCAAAAAGATTCCCTCTGGATTGGAACAAAAATTTAAATTGCCTCAGACGAGAAGGATTTCTCCTTCACTGACCGAGGACAGAAAGATTAATGTGGTATAAGAACAGATACTACACTTTCCTCCTAGCCAAGGAATAATCGGGGGGTAGTGAAAGGGGTTTATTTACTCCTCCCCAGGAGTTAGGCACAAGGCCAGTTTTATCTTACTCCCACAAGTAAGATGTGACCCAAGATCAGGTCAGGAAAGTGGGGTTTTAAAAGCCAGCGCCCGAGAGGTGAGCACTCTGACCATTAAAAATTGCCTGGGCAGCCCCGTCGGCATTCCCCGGTAGGGGCGCCTCAGACAGTAAGCAATAAACTTACTCCTCCCCAAAGAGCGGAGGCAAAGCCTGGGAGGGTGGACCTCCTAGAACTGCACAGGACAGACCCATAACCCATAGACCGGCGTAAATCAAGTCCCGAAGGCCAAGACAATACCAGTCTATGGGGTGCAGTATCCATCGGAACAGATACTACACTTTGATCTTAGCCAAAAGGCCAAGGAAAGGGGTGAGAGAAGTTGAGGAGAGCTATCGGTGCGGTAGTCAGTTTTTATAGTTTCAGTGAGTTAACTCCCCTTATGTAATCTTAGAAGAGTTAACGAAACTCGCTAAACTATTTAATAATTATAAAAAGAATTAATAATACAAAAATAAGTAATAAAAATGACAATATGTAATTTATTCCATCAAATATATTTTATTTCTATTTTTCAATCAGTTTATTTATAAATACGAAACTACAGCTACAACTAAACCACTCAAATAACACTGGCGGCTGTTTTAAAAAAAGACATAGTTGTCAAATAAATCCATATAGAAGGTTGCCTCCCCTTAATCCATTTTTCATCTTAAAAGTCCTATGTATATCGAATGTATGTGGTATGATGGGAAATCGTATGCAGTGGTTCGAGGACCGAAACACTCAGTTAGGAATTGTATATTTATTGAACAGCTTGATGCAGGGGAAAGAAAATAACATACAAAACAATGCAGATATACATAAGTAAAAAATTAATTACATACAAATAAAATTAAAAATACATTATATATATATATATATATATATATATATATATGTGGATAATTAAAAATACATTATATACATTTATAATTAAATAACGACACGGACTAACGACCTGAGTGTGGCTGGTTCGAATCCAGTTTGCTCCACAGAAACACTTTCATCAAAACCCACACCTGACCTTGTGTCTAACCTCCTGGAGAGGAGGTAAATAAAAAATACATTATATATATACATATATATACATATATATATATATATATATATATATATATATATATATATATATATTAAAATTATATATATATATATATATATAATTTAAAAAAAAATATATATTCATAATTATATAAAAAATATAATACTTAAAAATAATACATATATATATAAATAATATTATATATATATATTAAAATTATGAATAATATATATATAAATAAATTATGAATTATATATAAAATATGAATATATACATAAATTATGAATAATATATATGTATGAATAATATATATGTATGAATAATATATATATATATAAATATATAATTATGAATAATATATATATATATAAATATATAATTATGAATAATATAAATATATAATTATGAATAATATATATATATATATTTATGAATAATATATATATATATATATATATATATATATATATTTATGAATAATATATATATATATATATATATATATTTATGAATAAATTATATAAATAAAAACAAAAAATTAAATATACACAGAATATATAATATATTTGTACACATTTCCATATAACAAATTTCCACATGAATTATACTTAGCAGAATAAAACATTTTTAAACGAAAACATTTGTACGGAAGGAAAAAAAACATAAAATAATATGTATAATATAAAACATAAATATAAAATAATCACATAAAAATAAATAATCACATAAAAATAAATAATCATATATACATAAAGAATATATAAGTAGATATTTTTACACACAATTTATCCAATTTTTTACTTCAATTAGATTCACATGAATAAAAAAAATAAAATTAAAAAAAGCTACATATTTGCACACATCTCTACAGTGCATATATTTATACATTTCCAGTGGTGTGCATTATGAGAAATGGAGATAATTTGGATATTATTAGATGCGCCACTCTGCACACCACTGTACATTTCTAAACACAGACATTTATAAAACAAACAATTTTTCAAGAAAGATGAAAGAGGATAGGGTATCATGATACAGAAATACATTCAGCATATACATAAATATATACATACATATATATATATATATAGATTTAGATTTTTCACTTATAAAATAGATCATTCAGTGAAGACCGGGGTTGTTCCAATAAAAACAAGCTCGATGATACTCGATTACAGAGTACAGAGCATTTATATGTGATTTTATGAAGGCTTACCAAAGCATTCCTTTCAGGACACCAATGATCACCATTAAAGATATTTTTTCTTACAAATATTATTTATTCAAATTAAATGTTTTTTCCTACACGTGTTTCACTACCAAGCAGTTACTTGCTTGGCAGATCATCAGGGAAATTAAAGGTCTGGAATACTGGTTTCAACTGCCGACAATACACAATGTGGCGTTGCAATAGTTGAGGTCACTTAAGAAGAGAAGAGAAGAAGAAAAAAACTTTTAATTTGAATAAATAATATTTGTAAGAAAAAATATATTGGTAAGCCTTCATAAAATCACATATATATATATATGCTTTGTAAAATGATTCGCGAAAATATCTCTAGATATTTATTTATTTATTTATATATATATATATATATATGCTTTTTAAAATGATTCGCGGAAAACTCTCAAGCTCTTTCGACTATCATCTCGTTAGGAGAAACCGATAGTAGAAATCAATCAATAATATTATCGAAAATAAAGAGCGAAGGGGAGGGGAATTGAAATGACAGAATACTAATATGAATTTAATTGAATAGTCGTTTAAAAAGGGCATAGCGTGGGATAAAAAAAAAACACAGGGGTGGGTGGGGTCAAAGCTCCCCAAAGAGAGTTAGCGCTTTTACAAACTCCTTCTGCGTTTTGAGGCGCTGAATAGAGCGGATTCCAAAAAAACATTAAAAATTTTTTGAATCTGTCTATCGCTCACTTTGGGGAACTTTGACCTCAGCCCCCGTTTAAAATTTTTTTTTCTTTTTTTTTACCATGCTGTGCCCTTTTTAAACGACTATTCAATTAAATTCATTTTAATTGCGTACTAGTATTCCCTGGCACTTCAATTTCCCCCTTAGCTCTTCATTTTCGTTCATATTATTGATTGATTGATTTCTCCTGACGAGACGAAAGAGCTCTAGAGAGTTTTCCGCAAATCTTTTTGAAAAGCATATATAAATTTGTACCTACAAACATTTGTTTATACATATATATATATATATATATATATATATATATATATATTGATGCAGTGACAATTCCTTTTTGATCCATCTTTTCAAGTTGGCGGACCAACGATCTAATGTTCTGTTCTAAGTGTGAACAGGAACTTGCCAAAACAGCAAACCTTTTCGACTCCCATGAGTCTTCATCAGGCACGTGAGGAGTTATACAAATTAAAATTGGTTAATTAATTAATCAATCAATTAATTAAAAAAATTTTTTTAGTTTATTAAAATCATTTTAGTATATATTCTCCCCCTCATATCGAGCTTGGTTGATGGTAGGTTTGCTTGCTCGAAAGAGTAAGGCTTCAATTACGGGGAGGCGCAGGTTGCAATTTGAGACCGTGAGGACGGCAGTGTTTTTTTTTTTTTTTTTACTAATATGTTTCTGAAATCTTTTTTTTTTTGGGGGGGTGTTCTACCAGATGTTGGTAAATGGTGGGGGGGGGGGACAACGAGAGGTGACCTGTACGGCGGCGAGAGATACCTAATCAAAAATGTATTAAATTTAACGCACGAAATAACACAGGCTTGAACAGAACATTGGATCGTTGGTCGACCAACATGAAAAGATGGATCGAAAAAGAAACAGACAGGAATCGTCACTGCTGTTTAATCAAACAGGCATCAATGAAGATATATATGGAAATTGAAAAACAGAACCCCCCCCCCAAAAAAAAAATATTATTTATGCATTCATCAACGTTTCGTCTTCATTATAAGACTTCATCAGGATGATTTGTCTGAAGAAAAACAAACATACAAGTACAAAATGTTTGAAACAGATAAGTGGCAGTGGCGGCCGGCTTAAGAAAAAAAAAAATCAAATTATGAGATACAAATAGATGGTGGCAGTGGCAAACGGCAGTTGGAGTATAAAATCAGTGTGGGGAGGTATTACAATAAATGTGGAGGGAGTGGGTGGCGAACGTTGGTAGCGGTTCAAATTTATTTACATTATAAAGTGAGGGAAGGGAAACAAGATATGACATTGAATATTTTTTAATCCAGCCTTGAGATGAGAAAAACGGCACCACCTATCCATTTGAAACATTTTGTACTTGTGTCTTGTTTTTCTTCAGACAATAATCCTGAGGAAGTCTTATGATAAAGATGAAATACATAACTAATATTTTTTGGTTTTCCTTTTTCAATTTCCATTATGTCGGAACACTTTCTTCCTTTCTTTTATCATATACATTATATATAATTATATATATATATATATATAATTATAATTATTAATGACAATATATGTATTAGCATATACTATCAGTGCCCGTTTACTTTGCAGTCTCCTTAAAAGATTCAGCTCGATGATTGTCAATCAGTAACAACAGCGCATATATAAGTCGGTTCATTTTATATTCCAATAACCATGTTTTTATTTTATTATTTTTATTTTTTCACATTAAGTGAATTAGAATTTTATAAATGTCCACACAACTTCTAGGATGTACTAGCTCTGAACGAAAAAAAAATCAAAATGGCGTATTAGTGGGTTCCCCCACGTGTGAGTTTGCTCTTTCCTTTGTTTTTTGTTTGGTTTCACCCAAAAATGAACCACTGTATAGTGTAGGTTTTTTTCAAGACACTTTAATCCAAAAACGTTTTTACTCTTTGTGAATTTTTCTGATGATTTTGTAATGTTGCAGAGACAATATTGACATAAAAATGTTGTTTGGCACAAGACAAATGAAACGGACCGTAAAAAAATATATCTCACAGAAATGTTACGTTTTTTGGAAATGTGAAAAAATAAAAATAAAAACATGGTTATTGGAATATAATATGAACCCGACTTATGTGTAAAAAACACAAAGTCACTTGGTGAAAAGCTTTTGGCTAATTTCAAAGAGATGACAGAGATTGAAAAATTAAAAAAAAATATTTCAAATTTTTTTATTTTTAATAAATTCCCAACAAAAAACGCGGATGTCATTACCGGAAATTGAAACCGAAACCTTCAGATCTTCAGTCTGCTGTTCTACAAACTGAGCTATTTAGATTTTTTTATAAATAGAGCTTAAAACATTACCGTAACAAAATAATTATAGCTTTGGCGTGACGTCATAGATTTATCATTGTTAGGACAACTATTGAAAACGAGTTATGCCCCTTGAACCAATTCGGGAGTTAAGAGTTATCGCCCTTGGAAATGGAGTCCTGGCCAGAGAGAAGATAAACAAAGATCACGATCTCAGACTGTTAATATCAAAATCGCGTCCAGCGGCAAAATAATTCATTATTTCATGTTCGTGTTCAGTTTTAATAAATCTGTTAAACGTTTCCCTTGATAGTTCATCCATTTTCTTTACGAGTTATTATTTATTATAACCTAAATTACGAGGTTATAAAATTATTTACGTCATGTTTTAAAGATGTTCAAACAAAAGTTTGAATGTTGACTTGGGTCTGAGGGTTTCGAATCGTGTGACTCTCCACACTGATGATTCCTGGAAAAGGATGAAACACATTGTTATGTGGATAAGAATTTAATAATATTTATAATATATATATATATATATATTAGTTTTATACGTACATAAAAGTAATCTATTGACACGTTTTTCTGGCTCACAGCGGTCATCAGCATGGCTAACTTGGACAAGTATCGAACCTTCACTTTTGCGTGACATCATAGATTTATGATTATGCCATGTTTCAAAACATTAATTCAAACATAAGCGATAACAAAAAATAAATAAATAAATAATGCAACAAAGAAGTGAGACGCTCAGCCGTTAAACAACAGACGAGACGCTGAGTCATTAAACGACACGTGAGATGCTAAGCCGTTGAACAGTCAGTTGTTTTGATTTCATTAAACAGTTCATTAGATTGAAATGCAATTCAGATCATGGAGCCTCACATCAGTGAGGGGGGGGGGAGGCCGATACGTAAAAAGTTGTTGAGAGGAATGTCTTGAAATAGTGCATACTCTCTCCTGATGACCCGACATCGTCTGGAGGCCGAAATGAAATATTCCACATAAAGACAGCCGAGGAAAATTGAATATATATACAAGCCCACAAGGTTAGCTGTTTCTTTCAAACAACAATATCCGCTCTGGTCAAAATTTTTTTCATGTAAAACTTTATAATTATAAATGAATGAAAACTTAAACCAAAAATGTATCAGTTAAAAATGTATTAAGGAATGAATTAAATAGGTAATACTTGTTTTAATTTTAACTAAATGGAAACGAGATATATTGTATTAATTAAAGAATTCAATATTTTCGCATTTACTTCTGCTTAACTTAAATAGTTTATTACTGGAGAATATTTCCGTTTACATATGATTGAACGAAGCTAAAATGTATAAGAGGTAATTTCCTTTCTGTATTTTAAATTAATTAAACGCAGTTTCTTATTTTCGTAACAAAATGCTATTCGTAAGTGTAATAAATGCAGACATGTGAAAAAGATTCACGAGTGATTTAATATATTTTAATAATAAAATAAAATTTCTGTTCAATATTCATATTTGTTATGTTCAGTAAAATGTTTTTTTGTTGAAATGCATTTCAAATGTATATCTTATAAATGATTTTAAAGTCTGAGTGTTTAGATAGTGTCCGTTTAATATATATTAATAAT
The DNA here is from genome assembly GCA_963556195.1 of Sepiola atlantica. NCBI lineage: Eukaryota > Metazoa > Mollusca > Cephalopoda > Sepiida > Sepiolidae > Sepiola > Sepiola atlantica. The sequence goes on along the minus strand of OY744549.1, from coordinate 57,393,754 downwards.
AAAATAAAATTTCTGTTCAATATTCATATTTGTTACGTTCAGTGAAATGTTTTTTGTTGAACTGCATTTCAAATGTATATCTTATAAATGATTTTAAAGTTTGAGTGTTTAGATAGTGTCCGTTTAATATATATTAATAATAAAATAAAATTTCTGTTCAATATTAATATTTGTTATGTGCAGTGAAATGTTTTTTGTTGAAATGCATTTCAAATGTATATCTTATAAATGATTTTAAAGCTTGAGTGTTTAGATAGTGTCCGTTTAATATATATTAATAATAAAATAAAATTTCTGTTCAATATTAATATTTGTTATGTGCAGTGAAATGTTTTTTGTTGAAATGCATTTCAAATGTATATCTTATAAATGATTTTAAAGTTTGAGTGTTTAGATAGTGTCCGTTTAATATATATTAATAATAAAATAAAATTTCTGTTCAATATTCATATTTGTTATATGCAGTGAAATGTTTTTTGTTGAAATGCATTTCAAATGTATATCTTATAAATGATTTTAAAGTTTGAGTGTTTAGATAGTGTCCGTTTAATATATATTAATAATAAAATAAAATTTCTGTTCAATATTCATATTTGTTATGTGCAGTGAAATGTTTTTTGTTGAAATGCATTTCAAATGTATATCTTATAAATGATTTTAAAGTTTGAGTGTTTAGATAGTGTCCGTTTAATATATATTAATAATAAAATAAAATTTCTGTTCAATATTCATATTTGTTATGTTCAGTGAAATGTTTTTTGTTTAAATGCATTTCATATGTATATCTTATAAATGATTTTAAAGTTTGAGTGTTTAGATAGTGTCCGTTTAATATATATTAATAATAAAATAAAATTTCTGTTCAATATTCATATTTGTTATGTTCAGTGAAATGTTTTTGTTGAAATGCATTTCAAATGTATATCTTATAAATGATTTTAATGTTTTAGTGTTTAGATAGTGTCCGTTTAATATATTTTAATAATAAAATAAAATTTCTGTTCAATATTCCTATTTGTTATGTTAAGTAAAATGTTTTTTGTTGAAATGCATTTCAAATGTATATCTTATAAATGATTTTAATGTTTGAGTGTTTAGATAGTGTCGGTTTAATATATTTTAATAATAAAATAAAATTTCTGTTCAATATTCATATTTGTTCAGTGAAATGTTTTTTGTTGAAATGCATTTCAAATGTATATCTTATAAATGATTTTAAAGTTTGAGTGTTTAGATAGTGTCTGTTTAATATATATTAATAATAAAATAAAATTTTTGTTCAATATTCATATTTGTTCAGTAAAATGTTTTTTGTTGAAATGCATTTCAAATGTATATCTTATAAATGAATTTTAAGTTTGAGTGTTTAGATAGTGTCTGTTTAATATATATTAATAATAAAATAAAATTTAGATAGTGTCTGTTCAGCGTTCAATTGTACTACATGTGTTATTTGAATGTATCGCTTATTACGTTAGATTTTCGCACACATTATTGGGTCTTTACTTGTATTTTTTATCCCGAAACAATTATAATTTTTCAAAAGAGTTTAAACTTAAACTTCAATACAGTGCCTTAATCGCTGGCAGCCATGTTGTACATATCGGTTGTGAGCAAAGTAGCCATCTTTGTTTACGTTATGGAAAATGAAATATAAAGTCAAAAATGGATTTTTTTAAATATCTGCGATCTGACAGCACTTTGATGATTGGTAGAAAAATTAATATTTCGATGTTTCAGAAAAAAAAAAAACATGTATTTGATTACTTATTTTTCTAAAAGAAATTATTTGAAATAAAAATACAAAACTTTTTCCTTTTAGCAAGTTTTACTTATAAAGTTTTACATGAAAATTTTTCGTTTTTTTAGTAGCTATCCAAAACCAAAATTTTCGTTTCTTTAGTAGCTATCCTAAACCAAAATTTTCGTTTCTTTAGTAGCTATCCCAAACCAAAATTTTCGTTTCTTTAGTAGCTATCCTAAACCAAAATTTTCGTTTCTTTAGTAGCTATCCCAAACCAAAATTTTCGTTTCTTTAGTAGCTATCCCAAACCAAAATTTTCGTTTCTTTAGTAGCTATCCCAAACCAAAAATTTCGTTTCTTTAGTAGCTATCCCAAACCAAAATTTTCGTTTCTTTAGTAGCTATCCCAAACCAAATTTTATTTTCATTAGTAGCTATCCCAAACCAAAATTTTCGTTTCTTTGGTAGCTATCCCAAACCAAATTTTATTTTCATTAGTAGCTATCCCAAACCAAAATTTTCGTTTCTTTAGTAGCTATCCTAAACTGTAATGTTTTCTGCCCTTTTTGTTTATATAGACTCAACACAAAATTTAAACATAACTATATTATAAATATAAAAAACAAAATTAATTTCTATAGTATAGATGTATATATATATATATATATATATATTTAAAAAATTTAAATCTTAATGTCGAAATTTTGGATTATTTTTTATTCTTATTTGTACATTTATCTGTAATTGTCCTAATCTTTATATATTTTTTACCATTTTTTTCTTCTTCTTCAATTCGATTTTGTGAAGGAGAATGAAAGCAAGAAGAAACGAAAGAATGAAAACCAAAAACTCTTCACCAAAACTTTGAGATTGCAAATACGGATTCCGTCCTTCAAAATTCCACCAGACCAACCCAAATTGAAATATTTATGAAAAAAATCACCCAGAGACATCAAAGAATCCAAAATCTTGCTTGATACCTGCAAACAGAAAAATAAAAAACAGAAAAAATAATGGTTAATATTTTAATAACATTTTTGAAAATACATTTTTGAAAATACATTTGTTTCGCAAAAAGTTTGAATACTACTCAGTCTAATAGTTTAATTCTATAAAATATTTATTTTTAGTAGCTATCCCAAAACTTAAATTTTATCTTTTATTAGTAGCTATCCCAAACCAACATTTTCTTTTCTTTAGTAGCTATCCTAAAACTTAAATTTTATCTTTTATTAGTAGCTATCCCAAACCAACATTTTCTTTTCTTTAGTTGCTATCCCAAAACTTAAATTTTATCTTTTATTAGTAGCTATCCCAAACCAACATTTTCTTTTCTTTAGTAGCTATCCCAAAACTTAAATTTTATCTTTTATTAGTAGCTATCCCAAACCAACATTTTCTTTTCTTTAGTAGCTATCCCAAAACTTAAATTTTATCTTTTATTAGTAGCTATCCCAAACCAACATTTTCTTTTCTTTAGTAGCTATCCTAAACTGTAATTTTATTTTCAATACGTCTAAAAACACTTACTTGAATCAGTTTTTTAATTTAAACACTTTTTACTCAAAACATTTATTTTTTCGTTAAAAAATAAATATTTCTTTCATACAATTTGACAAAATGTATTTGTTTTTCTTTTGCTTTGATTTTTTCTGCACCCCCCCCCCCCTCCCGCTTGTAAGTACCGACGCCGAGGCACTTTCAGCACGGGTCCTAATCTAAGAAAGCACCATAAACATTTCATTCATAATTTTGTTGTAAACACGAAACAAAATCTTTTTTATTTATTCATATAGATAGATAAAGACATAAATTTATTTAAATGTGACCATAAAGAAAGGAAAAGAAAGAAGAAATCAATTTGCCTTTTCACTTGCAATTTAGAAATAGGTTGTTTATGAAAATCAGCAACAATAAAAGTTCAAGGATCGATCCTAGGGGTACACCCGCATTTATGTCATGTTGCCTGGATGAACAGCCATCGAGGACAACCTTTATCTTTCTTTTGGATAGGAAAGATCGAATTATATTAAGTATACGTCCAGAAATACCATAAAAATTAATTTTTATCAGAAGACCTTCATGCCAGACCTTTCAGGAGCCGAGGTCGGACCGTTCGAAAATTTCAGGAGCCGAGCTCGGACCGTTCGAAAATTTCAGGAGCCGAGGTCGGACCGTTCGAAAATTTCAGGAGCCGAGGTCGGACCGTTCGAAAATTTCAGGAGCCGAGGTCGGACCGTTCGAAAATTTCAGGAGCCGAGGTCGGACCGTTCGAAAATTTCAGGAGCCGAGGTCGGACCGTTCGAAAATTTCAGGAGCCGAGGTCGGACCGTTCGAAAATTTCAGGAGCCGAGGTCGGACCGTTCGAAAATTTCAGGAGCCGAGGTCGGACCGTTCGAAAATTTCAGGAGCCGAGGTCGGACCGTTCGAAAATTTCAGGAGCCGAGGTCGGACCGTTCGAAAATTTCAGGAGCCGAGGTCGGACCGTTCGAAAATTTCAGGAGCCGAGGTCGGACCGTTCGAAAATTTCAGGAGCCGAGGTCGGACCGTTCGAAAATTTCAGGAGCCGAGGTCGGACCGTTCGAAAATTTCAGGAGCCGAGGTCGGACCGTTCGAAAATTTCAGGAGCCGAGGTCGGACCGTTCGAAAATTTCAGGAGCCGAGGTCGGACCGTTCGAAAATTTCAGGAGCCGAGGTCGGACCGTTCGAAAATTTCAGGAGCCGAGGTCGGACCGTTCGAAAATTTCAGGAGCCGAGGTCGGACCGTTCGAAAATTTCAGGAGCCGAGGTCGGACCGTTCGAAAATTTCAGGAGCCGGAGCCTACATAATTTGATGAGCCGGAGCTGGACTTTACAAAATTTTAGGATTCGAAACAGAACCTTTTTAATTTCAGCAGTCGGTACTGGACCTTTTTTTAAATTTCAAGACTCAGAACGGGACCTTTTTAATATCTGGAGTTGGAACCAGACCTTTTTCATTTCAGGCGACGGAACCACACCATTTTAACGTCAGGAGTCGGAAGCTGTACTATTATGGGTGAAATAGTAATGGAAGCAGGCTCTTTAGCCTCGGTCTGAAAGGGAAACACCGAAATAAGAAATCTTTGAAGATGAGACTAACAAACAAGACGTGTTCATTCGGGAGATCCGACTCGTTCTTCTTCTCCTGTAGGGGTTTACATTTTTTCTTAACTGGAGCTAACATGTGCATACAATGTTAAATGAATTGAAAAATTTAAAATAGCAATACTGACCTGTGTTTTACGTATTCTGAGATCTGCAGACGACTTGTTGGAATGTTCCTCCTGCTCTATATTTAATTCAATTGCTGAAAAACGGAAAGAAAAAAAAAGAAGATTTATTTAGACATCTAGAAAAATTAAATGCACAACACAGAAATAAATTTACCTTAGGATGATATATAATAAATAAAAAAATAAAAATAAAAATAAATAAATAAATAAAAAACTGAACAAGTTAAAATTTAAAATAGAAATACAAGAAACCACGTGTTAAAATAAATTCGCCCACTGTATTGACAAAACAAAGGAAACAGGATATAGGAAACTCCATTGTTAACAAAAAATAGGATAGGCATAGGAGCGTCCCCAACAAAGCCTTTGTTCGCGGGAAGCCCAACGATTGGCTGAGGGAACAACAAAGAATCTGATTGGTTAACTAGCAAGCCATGTATATAAAAACACCTGACAAAAATAACTCCATGCATTTAGCCTGACGATTCCCCCCGGGGATGAAACACGGGAGCCTCTGTGTAGCTTGATTGCCATATATAGATTTTCATTGCTTACTATATATCTATATATATATATCTATCTCGTCCACTAGATGTCTTCATCTGAATTCAGTGTTTGATTCCGACCCTGGTTGAAGGGTCGATCATGTGGTCTCTGTCAGTGCTGTCAAAAAAGGATACTACCGTTCAAACGAAACCAGTTTTAAAACAAGTAACAATGTTTTATTTTCAAAGACGTTAGAATGATACTTCTCACAGAACGACAGACTTCTGAGCTTGACCGAATCAAAACATAAGTTAAACCGAGCACAAAAAGTCGGTCAGCTAAGCGCTTAAAGGCCCCTCTGTTTCTGAGAAACAGAAACCCAACTGACTACCCTTGTCCATCATAGAATTGAAGCTACGCATTAAACCGATTCAGACATTGGTCATGTGGTCTTTGTTATTGTTGTAACAAATTGGATTCTCCCTCCAAACAAAGCGACTACTTATTTTGAGAGACTTTACGACGATAGTTATCCACCAAACGAAAAACTTGTAATCAGAACTCTGAACCAAACAAAATCGAAACATGAATCTAACCGAGCGTAAAGAGTCTATTAACCTAGAGCACAAAGGCCCAGCCGTCCCTAACCCTACAGCCCGAAGGCCCAGCCGTCCCTAACCCTACAGCCCGAAGGCCCAGCCGTCCCTAACCCTACAGCCCGAAGGCCCAGCCGTCCCTAACCCTACAGCCCGAAGGCCCAGCCGTCCCTAACCCTACAGCCCGAAGGCCCAGCCGTCCCTAACCCTACAGCCCGAAGGCCCAGCCGTCCCTAACCCTACAGCCCGAAGGCCCAGCCGTCCCTAACCCTACAGCCCGAAGGCCCAGCCGTCCCTAACCCTACAGCCCGAAGGCCCAGCCGTCCCTAACCCTACAGCCCGAAGGCCCAGCCGTCCCTAACCCTACAGCCCGAAGGCCCAGCCGTCCCTAACCCTACAGCCCGAAGGCCCAGCCGTCCCTAACCCTACAGCACGAAGGCCTAGCCGTCCCTAACCCTACAGCACGAAGGCCCAGCCGTCCCTAACCCTACAGCACAAAGGCCCAGCCGTCCCTAACCATAGAGCCCAAAGGCACAGCTGTCCCTAACCCTAGAGCACAAAGGCCCAGCTGTCCCTAACCCTACAGCCCAAAGGCCCAGCTGTCCCTAACCCTAGAGCCCAAAGGCCAAGCCGTCCCTAACCATAGAGCCCAAAGGCACAGCTGTCCCTAACCCTAGAGCACAAAGGCCCAGCTGTCCCTAACCCTACAGCCCAAAGGCCCAGCTATCCCTAACCCTAGAGCCCAAAGGCCAAGCCGTCCCTAACCATAGAGCATAAAGGCCCAGCTGCTCCTGAGAATCACAGAAACCCAAATGACCCTCTTGCCCATCCTGCTGGAATACATATAGATATTCATGTAATTTGTGGTAAACCACTTGAAAATTATAGGACAGTTTATCTATGGACATAAAAAACTTACTGCCCAGGGAGTGTCGTATCTGGAGGGGGACATTAATTTTTTAAAGATTCAAGTGGTTCCTATTCGTAGCATGGAACCTCGTATCTAAAAGGACATCACTATTTCAAAGGTCAACCCATTTATTGGGTTGTCTCTCTTCTTTTAGCCAAATATTTCTCCCATTGCAGGCCTGTCGTCCGCATGCATTGTAGCTATGCACACCACTGAATATGCACATGTTTACAGTAGCCGTAATAATAAAAAAATAAATGATAATAGTAATAATAAAAAGGAACTGCATGCTCTTTCATTTGTGCTGCTCATATTTATTTAGTATAAATCTAAGCACCGACGAAGGAGTCAAAGACATACAATAGATACGGATCAAATGTACGACAAAGAAATTGTGTTGAAGGTTTTACAGCCAGATTCCACGGCAGATTGATATGGAATATATGACATAATCGCGTTGACGCACCGTCATACATAAAGAAACTGGAATCTGAGGAAGATCTTGGGTTTTCTTTCTCCTTTTAGCCAAATATTTCTCCCATTGCAGGCCTGTCGTCCGCATGTATTGTAGCTATGCACCCCACTGAATATGCAGTATTGCACATGTTAACGGTAGACGTAATAATGTAACTGATAAAAAGGAACTGCATGCTCTTTGATTTGTGCTGCTCATATTTATTTACCGACAAAGTGTTTTTTATTTAATATGCATTTGGCTATATATATATATATATATATATATGGGAAATGAAAACAAGCAAACCAAAAGATGTTTTTTTTTTTCATGTATTCATCAACGTTTCGTCTTTATTTGTAAGACTTCCTCAGGATGATAATTTTAAGAAAAATGTCATACAAGTACATAGAAATATTGGGTTATCATGATGGGTCGATGAGAAGAAGTAGTAGCCACTACTGGGAGAGCAGGACCAAGGTCCGGGTTGAGAGAAGTCGGTGGCAGAGAGTGAAATGAATGTGGATGGCTGTGAGTGAAAAAGGGGAGGGGTGGGAGTGTTAGTGAATTTGTCTTAGGGTGGGAGAGAGGGGAGGGGGTTCAAGGTTTTACAGCCAGATTCCACGGCAGATTGATATGGAATATACGACATAATCACGTTGACGCACCGATTCCCTAAGATCACCGAAGTTAAGCGACGTTGAGTTTGGTCAGTACTAAAACGGGTGACCATTTGGGAATACCAGGTGCTCTATATGCTCTCCGCTTATCCCGGCATTGTTTCCAGTCGTCCTGGACTTCTCCTTGTCACTGGAATCAAACAGTGCCGATTCTGGAAAGGTGTGGTTGTTGAAATTGTGCAACCCTTGCTTCACAATTTACTCCTCACACAGGCACCGTTACAAGTGAGTTGGAATTAGCTATTATATTCAATTCATTTGGCAAAAAAGTAAAACAAGCATGTTTCATTTGCCATGTAGAGATAGGGTAGTAGAAATTTACATAGAAGTGGATACAGTAGCCCAGCACCTGTCAAAATTCATCTACAAATTGATGCGTTGTTGGCGCATTTATTACCTCTCTTGGGAGACTATTCCAAGGTCCAGGGATTCTGATTGAGAAGGCGGTCCTCCTCCGGTTCAATCAAAATCAACGGTGAGATAGTTTCTTGTGGTGTCCGCGTAGACCTCCTTCTGGTGCAGGAGTGAAGAATAGGTCCTGAGGTAGGTCGTAGTGACCATTGAGGAGATTGTAGGCCAAAATTAGATCATCGCGTAATCGTTGTCCCTCAAGGTAGAAAAGGTTAAGTTTCTTTAGTCAACTTTCATAGGGCTGATCCCATAGACCCTGCACCATTCGAGCAGCCAGTCTTTGAACTCTTTCCAGATGCTGAATATCATGTATTAGTTATGGAGCAGAGGCCTGGACACCATACTCCAACTGTGGTCTGACGAGAGTGACATAAAGTGGTAGAAATATTTCAGGAGTGAGTAGCCAGTCTTCGAACCTTTTCCAGACGCTTGATATTACGTCTTAGATATGGAGCAGAAGCGTGGACACCTGACTCTAACAGACTTTTTTTTTGTTGAAGCTCTTGTTTGCGCAGATAATAAACACACATATGACAATCACGTTAACACACCGGTTTCCGTTAGATCACCGAAGTTAAGCAACGTCGAGCCCGGTCAGTACTAATGACCATTTGGGAATAGCCGGTGGTGTATGTGCTCTCTGCTTATCTCGGTATTGTTTCCTGTCGTATTTGACTTCTTCTGGAATCAAGTGGTACCGATTCTGGAGAGGTGTGGTTGTTGAAATTGTGCAACCCTTGCTTCGCAAATTGACTTATGACTATGCAATCTCCACAGCTACATATCTAGAAAACGGACCGTGATATGGGACAAAAGGGAGAAAGTAGCAACCCTAGTTGAAGTCAGTGTCCCTAATGATGCTGGCTTAAACAGAGCTGACAAGAAGAAGATTACGAAATACCAAGGTCTTATGTACGACATGAAAAGAAACTGGAATCTTAGGAAAATCTCCATCATACCAGTAATTATAGGAGCAACAGGACTAATGAAAAAGAATTTCAAAAGCTATCTGGCGAATATACCCGGTGAACCAAGTGCAAGAGAGATACACACAATTGCACTTAAAGGGAGGGTTAGAATCTTAAAAAGATCTCTAGGCTGGAGTGTCTGAAATAGCCGGTGAATGTCTGGCATCAAGTTAGATGCCCCATACCCAGCAAAAACAAAAAGATAAGAAAATTGAAAAAAAAAAAAAAAAAAATGAGTTTGAATTAACTACTAGACACCATCCTCGAGTGTCTTCGGTGTCTCTGTACAGAGGTTTGTCAGAATAACCTGGCACGAGGATACCTCACTCTACAAGTAAACCCTTACCTCAAGTAACATCACTTAGTTGGTTACTCCACCAGACTAGCTGAATTCTTGTCCTGGAATCCGGTAAGACCAAGAGACCACACAAAAGACATACTATAAATAGTTAACTGGTCAAGAAAGATATACTATAACAAGAAGGGCCCCTCGATTTCTGAGAACTTCGACTGAAGTAAAATGAAACAAAAAGGGTTTCTAGACAAAAACATAAGTGATTCCATTTTTTTTTTAATTTTAAGTGTGGTTGTGAAGATTGTGGTTGTGAAGATTGTGCAACCCTTGCTTCGCAATTGACTCCTCACACAGGCACCCTTACAGAGGGTATCCATTGTCTCTCGAAATTAAACGTTTCATTAGTTTTGCAGACGAATTCTGCGGAACCATTTAGCGTAGAGAACGATCTAAAGCTTACTCCATTTTTTTTTTTTTTTTTTTAACGTATAAATATTTCTAAACAAAACGACTAATGATCAGGGAGTATCCATTGTCTCGAACGACTAACGATCAATTTCGCACATCGGAGAATAAATAAGCCGTTTAAATTCTAACAGTTTTTGTTTCTTGGGATGAGGCGTGGATTTAAAAAAGTTTCTTTTTTTTTTTTATACAAGTAAAACTTGGCCCATAGCGTAACGTTGAATTGAACGAAAGAGAATTCAAACAACGGGGGAGAGAAAGAAAAGAGAAAAGAAACCAGACTCACCCTTTAATTTTCCTCTGACCTTATTAGCTGTTCGCTTGATATCGGTCATAAGCTCCTCCAGTTCTTCTTTCATTTCTGAAAATAAAGAAACAAACGTTTAGACTTTTTTGCTCGTTTAGAGTCCGAACCTCGTGATCATACCTCACTCTGATACGGCAAAGCACATGCACATATTTTTTTATTTTTTTTATATTTATATGGTTTTTGATACTTTCATGGAGAAAATCATGTTCTGAGAGCAAGTCTACATTTTGAAATGTATAGAAGTTTCACTGACTTCAGATATGGTGTGATGCTAAACTAGTACCTTTCAGCACTAGTATAATTGAGGTTTCTGAAAATAAAGAAACAAACGTTTAGACTTTTTGCTCGTTTAGAGTCCGAACGTCTGATATGGCAAAGCACACGCACATATTTTTTTATTTTTTTAAATATTTATATGGTTTTTAATACTTTCATGGAGAAACTCATGTTCTGAGAGCAAGTCTACATTTTGAAATGTATAGAAGTTTCACTGACTTCAGATATGGTGTGATGCTAAACTAGTACCTTTCAGCACTAGTATAATTGAGGTGCTGAAAATACACTTGATCCTTTATTTTTAAAGTTTACATTTTTGTTACAATTATTTGCTTTTAAAGATATTCCCTCCCCCCCAAACAAGGCAGGCCGCCACTGTAGACGTAAGGGGCTACTGAGAAAAAAGGGAGAAGGTTTGGGAGAAGGTGGGGTCAACCTAAATTGGGAACTGCGCAGCGAGATGTCTGTTTACATTAGTTCTAAATTTCTGCATGTCAGTACTGTTGGGGAAACAGGGGGCAGGGAGGGAGTTCCAGAGGCCAGCAGCATGAGGAAAGAAGCTATTGGAGTAGAAAGCTCTCTGGCATCTGGGGACCTCCACAGTGAATGGATGGGATTTAGCTGATTGTCGAGTTTGTCAAGTGAATTGACGTATATATATCTTATATATACATATATATATAGTTCGGCAGCAAGTCATTGCTTATGCAAGCTTCATTGAACACCACAGAGCTCTTTCTTTTCAACTAGCATATATATATATATATATATATGAGAAGAATGTTGTAGTTCGCTTGGAGCATTGTGTAAGAATAATATTTTGGAGGCGATAACAATGCGTTGTTAAAGTGACACATACGACACGTGGAATCATAAAAACAAAACAAAGTGACAATATTGAAAAGTCAATAATTTTCAAAATTTTTTTTTTTTTTTTTAATTACCAGTGTATCGTTGACCGTGGTGTTAGGTTGGAGTGTGTCTTACCAGTGTATCACACTCCAACCTAACACCACGGTCAACGATATACTGGTAATTAAAAAAAAAAAACAATTTTGAAAATTATTGACTTTTCAATATTGTCACTTTGTTTTGTTTTTACGATTCCACGTGCCGTATGTGTCACTTTAACAACGCATTGTTATCGCCTCCAAAATATTATTCTTACATATATATATATATATATATATATATATATATATATATGTGTGTGTGTGTGTCTGTGATTTTTTGAACGCTTACCAAAGCATTCCGTTCAGGAGATCAATCATCACCACAAAAGATTTTTTTCTTTCAAAGATTATTTATTTATCATATATATTCAAATTAAAGAGTTTTTTCCTACACGTGTTTCACTACGAAGCAGGTCGTTGCTTGGCAGATCATCAGGGGAATTAAGTACCTGGAATAAGAGTTTCAACAACCGACAATACACAATGTGGTGTTGCCTTAATTGGGGTCACTTAAGGAAAGGAGAAAAAAATAAAAATAAAAAAATAAAAAATAGAAAATGTCTCTAAAAAGTAGTTCATAAGATTTTCGCAGTATTGTTGCTACTAAGCAAAACAGCAAAGAATTAGTCCCAAATGCATTCAAAAGAAACAGGAACAATTGGCGAGAATACACCTTCTCGTTGGGCGGCACAACGATGAAAAACATCCCCCCTCCAAACAAAAAGTTAAAACACAGTTCACAAGTTACCATTCCAAGCCACTGATAGTATGGGCATTCCACATCTATTCCATCGAGATAAACACACAACGAGGCAAATGAACAATCTCTCTCTCATATATATATATATATATATATATATATATATATATATAATAAAATAAATAATTATTAAAAATAATTAAAATATATAAATAATTATTTTTATTTATACAGACATGTACAAGAAGCTACTACACTGGCATGTCGATGTTATAGATCAATATTTATTAGAAACTGAGATCTCATCAGTCTGATCTTTCACTCAGATTGGGAAAGAATAAAAAAAAAGGGAAAAAGACAAATTCAAAACCGGGAGGTCACATGGTCAAATTTAAAACAATTGAAAAAAAAAAGTTTGTAAGCTTAGGTGAAGAGTTAAAAGATTGAAAGGTTAATTTATTTATAACATATTTTCAAGGTCTCAGCTATTGATCGATAACATTGATATGCCAGTGTAGCGGTTTTTGTAGATGTCTGTATAAATAGCTCTATTTACTATTGAGCACATTTTTATAAATTCTGTGGATTTTTATCCTGTGGATGTCTACTTTACCTGGATTATATAATTATATATATATATATATATATATATATACACACACACACACACACACATGAAAGAAGTAAATAGACACTCTTATTATCATTAATAATGAAGACTTCTGTCAGGGGGTCCTGATCGACCTAGGTGAGATAATATTTTTATTTTTTCTGATGAATTGGACAATCGCTTGGTGTACAGTTGAAAGTGGAATCCCGATGTTTGCAGCAATTTGATGCTGATTAACCCGATCTTGATCTATAATATGTCTTATTTTTGTTTTTTTACTGCTGTTTTGTACGGCTCCGGGTGCTTGCCGTCGGCAAAGGAAGCAGAAACTTTAAACATGAATGAATTATTTTTGCGGAGTGTCTATTTACTTTCATGTTTTTTCTCTCGTACATTTTTGTTTCTGTTATTGTTTTCTCACGGCTATCTGAAGGCGTAGTTCCGTACGATAGATTCATAAGTGCGGCTTTTGGGGGGGGGGGGGGTTCTCGCATGAGTGTTGTCTGCTTTCTATTTTTTTTTCCATTAACTCTCTGCATGATATAACATCTTTATAGATGTATTTTATTGTGGTTTCTGAAGAGCAGCGTGTAATTGTGTTTAATTGTAACATATTGCGAAACAATTGTAAAACCATCGTCAATTCTGCCATTGCAAAAAAAAAATAATATTAGTAAAGACTGAATTTTGGTCATATATATATATATATATATATATTTACTTTGGTACAGAAAAATTAGTTCAACATTTGTACTGTCAGTTTCAAGCACAGAAGGACTTCGCCATCAGGCTCTCTTCTGTGCTTGAAACCGATGGTACAAATGTTGTACTATTTTTTCTGTACCAAAATAAATAAATATCACGCTCTTAATTTTAAAATTTTTAACTTTAATTCTCAATTAATCAAGCACTCTGCTAGGATTTTTCCTGCTATATTACAAAGAAGTTTTATATATATATATATATATACACACACACACACACACATATATGCATGTATTTCTATTTTTTTGTTTTTATGTTCAAATAAACATTTTATAACATACATGAATTTTTATAGCTTAACAGTGTAAGGCCAGAGCTAAGTCATATTCAATATTTTTTTTTTTTGGTCTTATACCATATTTGAATTTTAGCTACCTCCCTGTCAACTTATCTATCTATGTAATTCCTCTGATGATAAGATTCCAATCTTTGAAAAGCCTGACTTAAGGAAAGAAAAAATAAACATGCTTTTATTGAATACACCTTGCATTGAACAACTGAAGATGAAATAGATTTGTCATTGTTACATTTTTTATTTCTCTATATAATTGCTCTATCCTGTATATTGAGCTTTAATAATTTCACGATAGGTTCAAATTTCTGAAAGTATACACTCTACTTTAAGTTTCATACCTTTGTATATATATATATATATATATGTATATATATATATCTGTGTGTGTGTATTACTATTTGAAATTTTTATGTTCAAATATAAATTTTATAACATAAAGGAATTGTTATAGCTCAATAGTGTAACGCCAGAGCTCTGTTATATATAATATATTTTATTCGATTTTATGTGTTTTGAAAGACAGATTCCCATATTTCACCGAATTTATTTTCTTACTTAGCATATTTCCTCGCCGTCTTTTAAAAATATCTCTTCTTTTTTGTTCATTTGATTCGATTCACATGATTCGACGAAGAATCGAAAACGTTCGTGAAACCTATGGAACATTTTTTATTTTATTTTTATACAAAAAAGACAATCAGAAACATTTTTTTAAATAAAAACAGACGAATTCTGTTATTTTTTTAACAATGTTTGCATATATATATAGTAGTCCACGTTATTCTGCCTGATGAGATCTCAGTTTCTAACAGCTGTTGATCAGTGTCGCATATTTTGTACATGTCTGTATAAATAAAAATAATCATATATATTAAAATATATCTCTTAACGACGCTTTCAATGCTGTAGTAACACTTATATTATTCTAACCCATGCTTAACAGTTCATTCACTACTTGCACCGGACATATATACAAACACTCCAATAACATCGGAGAGGATTGTCAGTCTGTTAGATAATGGCACTATGGGAATGGGCGTATCTGTTGGAAGTCGTTGGTTTGACTTGCGCGAATTAGCGCCGGTGGACCTGTGCAGTCGAGTGCAGAATAGGGCCTGTTCTCACAGTCGGAGCTAACAGACGTGACAAGGTCACCACATGACGAGACCTTAGATCAAGGGTCAATGTGCACACTTAAGAAGAGAAGTGACCTCAACTATTGCAACGCCACATTGTGTATTGTCGGCAGTTGAAACCAGTATTCCAGACATTTAATTTCCCTGATGATCTGCCAAGCAAGTAACTGCTTGGTAGTGAAACACGTGTAGGAAAAAACATTTAATTTGAATAAATAATATTTGTAAGAAAAAATATCTTTAATGGTGATCATTGGTGTCCTGAAAGGAATGCTTTGGTAAGCCTTCATAAAATCACACACACATATATATATATATATATATATATATATATATATATATAATGTATGTACACTATGTGCTTCGATGAATAAGGTTTGTTAAACCGAAAATTCGGATTTATAAAATATATATAAAAAAAGATTAATAAATTTTCATTTATTGATATAAATTAACACGTCTGTTAACTGGTTTCTCAAATTTTAACGACACTTTCAATGCTACTACAGCACTCATATTATTCTATATAAATTATTATAAATGACGAAACGTATACGTACATAGATAATAAACAAAACAACTATTTATTATTTGGAGCTCCCAGAAAACCCGTCTAGATGGGCACTGTAAGTGTAGTATTAATACAGCATGACGTCGCTAGCTATAAATGCATCGTTCCTTTCATTAAGTTGAACGCTCTTATGACGTCAAGCCACCGGAGAAAGTGTTAAAATTATTATTGTTTATTCGTTATGCTGTAATAACACCCATGCTTAACAGCGCATCCACTACTTGCACCGGACATATATACAAACACTCCAATAACATCGGAGAGGATTGTCAGTCTTCGGCAGTGCCGTCAGACTTTCAACATGAAAAAAAAAGAAAAATATATATACTGTCTGTTTCCATGATTAAGGTTTGTTAAACCGAAAATTCGGATTTATAAAATATATATAAAAAAAGGTATTACTAATAGATTTTCATTTATTGATATAAATTCACACGGCTGTTACCTGGTTTCTCAATTTTCAAATAAATCATATATATATATATATATATATATATATATATATTATATATATATATATATATTTGACTGAGGGAACAACAAAGAATCTGATTGGTTAACTAGCAAGCCATGTATATAAAAACACCTGACAAAAATAACTCCATGCATTTAGCCTGACGATTCCCCCTGGGGATGAAACACGGGAGCCTCTGTGTAGCTTGATTGTCATATATATTTTCATTGCTTACTATATATATATATATATATATAAAAATTAAGGCAGGTTCATTTTTTTTAAGCATCTTTGAAATTTAAAACTTAGCGAAAAAAACCACGTGTTTGATGCAGTTTAAAAATAATAATGCATGGTTTTAAATTCAATATAATTTTGTTTTTCATTTTGATAGAAAAAAAATTACACACAAGTACAAAATATTTGAAACAATCGTAAAAATCGTTTTTATTTACTTATTTATTAAAATATTTTTATAATAATTATTATAAAAAATAATTATCTTAATATATATACACACAAAGTCGTGGTAGTCAACTACTACGACTTTGGTGAAAAGATTGACGATGCATTTGTCTGACACTAGCGCTATAGCCCAACACTTAACTAACAACTACTCCTGCCCCCGATCGGAATTCAGAAAACTCTTAGTAGAAAATACAAAAATCTTAGAATTCAGTACTAACAAACAAAAACTCCATATATTAGAAACCCTATATATAAAAACAAAAACAAAAAACCTAATTAATAGAATTAACTTTAACATCAGTAATAATATTCTAAAATATTTATAGCTCCAATATAGTTTCGTACTTAGTACATAAAAAACCTTCTATAAATACTAACACATGGTCTAGACCTGATTAATCTCATTCCCTGAAGATGGACCCAGATGGGTCCGAAAATACTTGGGAGACAAATCCAAACTATGGCAAATTCATCAGTCAATTTCCCTCCGAAACTAAGATCCTGATCTGGACTATTGAAAGGATCTACCAAATGATATCTAGACATGAGTTGTTTATCATATTCAACAATATATATATATATAAATTTGGAAAAGTTCATTTTTTTAAGCATCTTTAGAATTTTAAACATAAAGATAGAG
>OY744549.1:57348814-57368814 GCA_963556195.1 Sepiola atlantica | reverse complement strand
GCCTCTTTGATTTTCAATGTACTCGGCGTTGTCCGGGAAAAAAGTGCTCAATGTCCTAGATAGAGCTACTGTAATGATAGGTTTGGATAATATTTTAACAGCATCTACGCTGAAAAGGATGGGGTAATCGATAAGAGTTATTTCAGTAGTGCTCAGGACGCCTCTTTGATTTTGAAATACTCGGCGTTGTCCGGGAGAAAAGTGCTCAATATCCTAGATAGAGCTACTGTAGTGATAGGTTTGGAAAATATTTTAACGCCGTCTTCGTTACCCTTTAGACTATTTCGCAGATCAGAAAGAGAGAGGATACCTAAGTCATTTCAGTAGTCCCCAGGAAGCCTCCTTGATTATCAAAGTACTCGGCGTTGTCCGGGAGAAAAGTGCTCAATGTCCTAGATAGAGCTACTGTGGTGATAGGTTTGGAAAATATTTTAACGCCATCTTCGTTCCCCTTTGGACTATTTCGCAGATCAGAAGGAGAGAGGATACCTAAGGGATTTCATGGGTGTTCATGAAGCCTTTTCGATTTTCAAAGTACTCGGCGTTGTCCGGGAGAAAAGTGCTCAATATCCTAGATAGAGCTACTGTAGTGATAGGTTTGGATAATATTTTAACAGCATCTACGCTGAAAAGGATGGGGTAATCGATAAGAGTTATTTCAGTAGTGCCCAGGAGGCCTCTTTGATTTTGAAATACTCGGCGTTGTCCGGGAGAAAAGTGCTCAATATCCTAGATAGAGCTACTGTAGTGATAGGTTTGGAAAATATTTTAACGCCATCTTCGTTCCCCTTTGGACTATTTCGCAGATCAGAAGGAGAGAGGATACCTAAGTAATTTCAGTAGTCCCCAGGAGGCTTCCTTGATTATCAAAGTACTCGGCGTTGTCCGGGAGAAAAGTGCTCAATGTCCTAGATAGAGCTACTGTAGTGATAGGTTTGGAAAATATTTTAACGCCATCTTCGTTTCCCTTTGGACTATTTCGAAGATCAGAAGGAGAGAGGATACCTAAGAGATTTCAGGAGTGCTCATGAAGCCTCCTCGATTTTCAAAGTACTCGGCGTTGTCCGGGAGAAAAGTGCTCAATATCCTAGATAGAGCTACTGTAGTGATAGGTTTAGAAAATATTTTAACGCCATCTCTGTTTCCCTTTGGACAATTTTGCAGCTGAAAAGGAGGGAGGATACCTAACTGATTTCAGTAGTCCCCAGGAGGCCTCTTTGATTTTCAAAGTACTCGGCGTTGTCCGGGAAAAAGGTGCTCAATGTCCCAGATAGAGCTACTGTAGTGATAGGTTTGGATAATATTTTAACAGCATCTACGCTGAAAAGGATGGGGTAATCGATAAGAGTTATTTCAGTTGTGCTCAGGAGGCCTCTTTGATTTTGAAATACTCGGCGTTGTCCGGGAGAAAAGTGCTAAATATCCTAGATAGAGCTACTGTAGTGATAGGTTTTGAAAATATTTTAACGCCATCTTCGTTTCCCTTTGGACTATTTCGCAGATCAGAAGGAGAGAGGATACCTAAGGGATTTCAGTAGTCCCCAGGAGGCCTCCTTGATTATCAAAGTACTCGGCGTTGTCCGGGAGAAAAGTGCTCAATGTCCTAGATAGAGCTACTGTAGTGATAGGTTTTGGAAAATATTTAAACGCCATCTTCGTTCTCCTTTGGACTATTTCGCAGATCAGAAGGAGAGAGGATACCTAAGGGATTTCATGGGTGTTCATGAAGCCTTTTCGATTTTCAAAGTACTCGGCGTAGTCCGGAAGAAAAGTGCTCAATATCCTAGATAGAGCTACTGTAGTGATAGGTTTGGAAAATATTTTAACGCCATCTTCGTTCCCCTTTGGACTATTTCGCAGATCAGAAGGAGAGAGGATACCTAAGTGATATCAGTAGTCCCCAGGAGGCCTCCTCGATTATCAAAGTACTCGGTGTTGTCCGGGAGAAAAGTGCTCAATGTCCTAGATAGAGCTACTGTAGTGATAGGTTTGGAAAATATTTTAACGCCATCTTCGTTCCCGTTTGGACTATTTCGCAGATCAGAAGGAGAGAGGATACCTGAGGGATTTCATAGGGTGTTCATGAAGCCTCCTCGATTTTCAAAGTACTCGGCGTTGTCCGGGAGAAAAGTGCTCAATATCCTAGATAGAGCTATTGTAGTGATAGGTTTAGAAAATATTTTAACGCCATCTTCGTCTCCCTTTGGACAATTTTGCAGATGAAAAGGAGGGAGGATACCTAACTGATTTCAGTAGTCTCCAGGAGGCCTCTTTGATTTTCAAAGTACTCGGCGTTGTCCGGGAAAAAAGTGCTCAATGTCCTAGATAGAGCTAATGTAGTGATAAGTTTGGATAATATTTTAACAGCATCTACGCTGAAAAGGATGGGGTAATCGATAAGAGTTATTTCAGTAGTGCTCAGGACGCCTCTTTGATTTTGAAATACTCGGCGTTGTCCGGGAGAAAAGTGCTCAATATCCTAGATAGAGCTACTGTAGTGATAGGTTTGGAAAATATTTTAACGCCGTCTTCGTTACCCTTTGGACTATTTTGCAGATGAAAAGGAGGGAGGATACCTAACTGATTTCAGTAGTCCCCAGGAGGCCTCTTTGATTTTCAAAGTACTCGGCGTTGTCCGGGAAAAAAGTGCTCAATGTCCTAGATAGAGCTACTGTAGTGATAGGTTTGGATAATATTTTAACAGCATCTACGCTGAAAAGGATGGGGTAATCGATAAGAGTTATTTCAGTAGTGCTCAGGAGGCCTCTTTGATTTTGAAATACTCGGCGTTGTCCGGGAGAAAAGTGCTCAATATTCTAGATAGAGCTACTGTAGTGATAGGTTTGTAAAATATTTTAACGCAGTCTTCGTTACCCTTTGGACTATTTCGCAGATCAGAAAGAGAGAGGATACCTAAGTCATTTCAGTAGTCCCCAGGAAGCCTCCTTGATTATCAAAGTACTCGGCGTTGTCCGGGAGAAAAGTGCTCACTGTCCTAGATAGAACTACTGTAGTGATAGGTTTTGGAAAATATTTTAACGCCATCTTCGTTACCCTTTGGACTATTTCGCAGATCAGAAGGAGAGAGGATACCTAAGTGATTTCAGTAGTGCCCAGGAGGCCTCCTTGATTATCAACGTACTTGGCGTTGTCCGGGAGAAAAGTGCTCAATGTCCTAGATAGAGCTACTGTAGTGATAGATTTGGAAAATATTTTAACGCCATCTTCGTTCCCCTTTCGACTATTTCGCAGATCAGAAGGAGAGAGGATACCTAAGTAATTTCAGTAGTCCCCAGGAGGCCTCCTTGATAATCAAAGTACTCGGCGTTGTCCGGGAGAAAAGTGCTCAATGTCCTAGATAGAGCTACTGTAGTGATAGGTTTGGAAAATATTTTAACGCCATCTTCGTTCTCCTTTGGACTATTTCGCAGATTAGAAGGAGAGAGGATACCTAAGGGATTTCATGGGTGTTCATGAAGCCTTTTCGATTTTCAAAGTACTCGGTGTAGTCCGGAAGAAAAGTGCTCAATATCCTAGATAGCGCTACTGTAGTGATAGGTTTGGAAAATATTTTAACGCCATCTTCGTTCCCCTTTGGACTATTTCGCAGATCAGAAGGAGAGAGGATACCTTAGTGATATCAGTAGTCCCCAGGAGGCCTCCTCGATTATCAAAGTACTCGGCGTTGTCCGGGAGAAAAGTGCTCAATGTCCTAGATAGAGCTACTGTAGTGATAGGTTTGGAAAATATTTTAACGCCATCTTCGTTCCCCTTTGGACTATTTCGCAGATCAGAAGGAGAGAGGATACCTAAGTCATTTCAGTAGTCCCCAGGAGGCCTCCTTGATAATCAAAGTACTCGGCGTTGTCCGGGAGAAAAGTGCTCAATGTCCTAGATAGAGCTACTGTAGTGATAGGTTTGGAAAATATTTTAACGCCATCTTCGTTCCCCTTTGGACTATTTCGCAGATCAGAAGGAGAGAGGATACCTAAGGGATTTCAGGAGTGCTCATGAAGCCTCCTCGATTTTCAAAGTACTCGGCGTTGTCCGGGAGAAAAGTGCTCAATATCCTAGATAGAGCTACTGTAGTGATAGGTTTAGAAAATATTTTAACGCCATCTCTGTTTCCCTTTGGACAATTTTGCAGCTGAAAAAGAAGGGAGGATACCTAACTGATTTCAGTAGTCCCCAGGAGGCCTCTTTGATTTTCAAAGTACTCGGCGTTGTCCGGGAAAAAAGTGCTCAATGTCCTAGATAGAGCTACTGTAGTGATAGGTTTGGATAATATTTTAACAGCATCTACGCTGAAAAGGATGGGGTAATCGATAAGAGTTATTTCAGTAGTGCTCAGGAGGCCTCTTTGATTTTGAAATACTCGGCGTTGTCCGGGAGAAAAGTGCTCAATGTCCTAGATAGAGCTACTGTAGTGATAGGTTTGGAAAATATTTTAACGCCATCTTCGTTCCCCTTTGGACTATTTCGCAGATGAAAAAGAGAGAGGATACCTAAGGGATTTCAGGAGTGCTCATGAAGCCTCCTCGATTTTCAAAGTACTCGGCGTAGTCCGGAAGAAAAGTGCTCAATATCCTAGATAGAGCTACTGTAGTGATAGGTTTGGAAAATATTTTAACGCCATCTTCGTTCCCCTTTGGACTATTTCGCAGATCAGAAGGAGAGAGGATACCTTAGTGATATCAGTAGTCCCCAGGAGGCCTCCTCGATTATCAAAGTACTCGGCGTTGTCCGGGAGAAAAGTGCTCAATGTCCTAGATAGAGCTACTGTAGTGATAGGTTTGGAAAATATTTTAACGCCATCTTCGTTCCCCTTTGGACTATTTCGCAGATCAGAAGGAGAGAGGATACCTAAGTCATTTCAGTAGTCCCCAGGAGGCCTCCTTGATAATCAAAGTACTCGGCGTTGTCCGGGAGAAAAGTGCTCAATGTCCTAGATAGAGCTACTGTAGTGATAGGTTTGGAAAATATTTTAACGCCATCTTCGTTCCCCTTTGGACTATTTCGCAGATCAGAAGGAGAGAGGATACCTAAGGGATTTCAGGAGTGCTCATGAAGCCTCCTCGATTTTCAAAGTACTCGGCGTTGTCCGGGAGAAAAGTGCTCAATATCCTAGATAGAGCTACTGTAGTGATAGGTTTAGAAAATATTTTAACGCCATCTCTGTTTCCCTTTGGACAATTTTGCAGCTGAAAAAGAAGGGAGGATACCTAACTGATTTCAGTAGTCCCCAGGAGGCCTCTTTGATTTTCAAAGTACTCGGCGTTGTCCGGGAAAAAAGTGCTCAATGTCCTAGATAGAGCTACTGTAGTGATAGGTTTGGATAATATTTTAACAGCATCTACGCTGAAAAGGATGGGGTAATCGATAAGAGTTATTTCAGTAGTGCTCAGGAGGCCTCTTTGATTTTGAAATACTCGGCGTTGTCCGGGAGAAAAGTGCTCAATATTCTAGATAGAGCTACTGTAGTGATAGGTTTGTAAAATATTTTAACGCAGTCTTCGTTACCCTTTGGACTATTTCGCAGATCAGAAGGAGAGAGGATACCTAAGTGATTTCAGTAGTGCCCAGGAGGCCTCCTTGATTATCAAAGTACTTGGCGTTGTCCGGGAGAAAGGTGCTCAATGTCCTAGATAGAGCTACTGTAGTGATAGATTTGGAAAATATTTTAACGCCATCTTCGTTCCCCTTTCGACTATTTCGCAGATCAGAAGGAGAGAGGATACCTAAGTAATTTCAGTAGTCCCCAGGAGGCCTCCTTGATAATCAAAGTACTCGACGTTGTCCGGGAGAAAAGTGCTCAATGTCCCAGATAGAGCTACTGTAGTGATAGGTTTGGAAAATATTTTAACGCCATCTTCGTTCCCCTTTGGACTATTTCGCAGATCAGAAGGAGAGAGGATACCTTAGTGATATCAGTAGTCCCCAGGAGGCCTCCTCGATTATCAAAGTACTCGGCGTTGTCCGGGAGAAAAGTGCTCAATGTCCTAGATAGAGCTACTGTAGTGATAGGTTTGGAAAATATTTTAACGCCATCTTCGTTCCCCTTTGGACTATTTCGCAGATGAAAAGGAGAGAGGATACCTAAGGGATTTCAGGAGTGCTCATGAAGCCTCCTCGATTTTCAAAGTACTCGGCGTTGTCCGGGAGAAAAGTGCTCAATATCCTAGATAGAGCTACTGTAGTGATAGGTTTAGAAAATATTTTAACGCCATCTCTGTTTCCCTTTGGACAATTTTGCAGCTGAAAAAGAAGGGAGGATACCTAACTGATTTCAGTAGTCCCCAGGAGGCCTCTTTGATTTTCAAAGTACTCGGCGTTGTCCGGGAAAAAAGTGCTCAATGTCCTAGATAGAGCTACTGTAGTGATAGGTTTGGATAATATTTTAACAGCATCTACGCTGAAAAGGATGGGGTAATCGATAAGAGTTATTTCAGTAGTGCTCAGGAGGCCTCTTTGATTTTGAAATACTCGGCGTTGTCCGGGAGAAAAGTGCTCAATATTCTAGATAGAGCTACTGTAGTGATAGGTTTGTAAAATATTTTAACGCAGTCTTCGTTACCCTTTGGACTATTTCGCAGATCAGAAGGAGAGAGGATACCTAAGTGATTTCAGTAGTGCCCAGGAGGCCTCCTTGATTATCAAAGTACTTGGCGTTGTCCGGGAGAAAAGTGCTCAATGTCCTAGATAGAGCTACTGTAGTGATAGATTTGGAAAATATTTTAACGCCATCTTCGTTCCCCTTTCGACTATTTCGCAGATCAGAAGGAGAGAGGATACCTAAGTAATTTCAGTAGTCCCCAGGAGGCCTCCTTGATAATCAAAGTACTCGAAGTTGTCCGGGAGAAAAGTGCTCAATGTCCTAGATAGAGCTACTGTAGTGATAGGTTTGGAAAATATTTTAACGCCATCTTCGTTCCCCTTTGGACTATTTCGCAGATCAGAAGGAGAGAGGATACCTTAGTGATATCAGTAGTCCCCAGGAGGCCTCCTCGATTATCAAAGTACTCGGCGTTGTCCGGGAGAAAAGTGCTCAATGTCCTAGATAGAGCTACTGTAGTGATAGGTTTGGAAAATATTTTAACGCCATCTTCGTTCCCCTTTGGACTATTTCGCAGATGAAAAAGAGAGAGGATACCTAAGGGATTTCAGGAGTGCTCATGAAGCCTCCTCGATTTTCAAAGTACTCGGCGTTGTCCGGGAGAAAAGTGCTCAATATCCTAGATAGAGCTACTGTAGTGATAGGTTTAGAAAATATTTTAACGCCATCTCTGTTTCCCTTTGGACAATTTTGCAGCTGAAAAAGAAGGGAGGATACCTAACTGATTTCAGTAGTCCCCAGGAGGCCTCTTTGATTTTCAAAGTACTCGGCGTTGTCCGGGAAAAAAGTGCTCAATGTCCTAGATAGAGCTACTGTAGTGATAGGTTTGGATAATATTTTAACAGCATCTACGCTTAAAAGGATGGGGTAATCGATAAGAGTTATTTCAGTAGTGCTCAGGAGGCCTCTTTGATTTTGAAATACTCGGCGTTGTCCGGGAGAAAAGTGCTCAATATCCTAGATAGAGCTACTGTAGTGATAGGTTTGGAAAATATTTTAACGCCATCTTCGTTTCCCTTTGGACTATTTCGCAGATCAGAAGGAGAGAGGATACCTAAGGGATTTCAGTAGTCCCCAGGAGGCCTCCCTGATTATCAAAGTACTCGGCGTTGTCCGGGAGAAAAGTGCTCAATGTCCTAGATAGAGCTACTGTAGTGATAGGTTTTGAAAAATATTTTAACGCCATCTTCGTTCTCCTTTGGACTATTTCGCAGATCAGAAGGAGAGAGGATACCTAAGGGATTTCATGGGTGTTCATGAAGCCTTTTCGATTTTCAAAGTACTCGGCGTTGTCCGGGAGAAAAGTGCTCACTGTCCTAGATCGAACTACTGTAGTGATAGGTTTTGGAAAATATTTTAACGCCATCTTCGTTACCCTTTGGACTATTTCGCAGATCAGAAGGAGAGAGGATACCTAAGTGATATCAGTAGTCCCCAGGAGGCCTCCTTGATTATCAAAGTACTCGGCGTTGTACGGGAGAAAAGTGCTCAATGTCCTAGATAGAGCTACTGTAGTGATAGGTTTGGAAAATATTTTAACGCCATCTTCGTTCCCCTTTAGACTATTTCGCAGATCAGAAAGAGAAAGGATACCTGAGGGATTTCATGGGTGTTCATGAAGCCTCCTCGATTTTCAAAGTACTCGGCGTTGTCCGGGAGAAAAGTGCTCAATATCCTAGATAGAGCTATTGTAGTGATAGGTTTAGAAAATATTTTAACGCCATCTTCGTCTCCCTTTGGACAATTTTGCAGATGAAAAGGAGGGAGGATACCTAACTGATTTCAGTAGTCCTCAGGAGGCCTCTTTGATTTTCAAAGTACTCGGCGTTCTCCGGGAAAAAAGTGCTCAATGTCCTAGATAGAGCTACTGTAGTGATAGGTTTGGATAATATTTTAACAGCATCTACGCTGAAAAGGATGGGGTAATCGATAAGAGTTATTTCAGTAGTGCTCAGGAGGCCTCTTTGATTTTGAAATACTCGGCGTTGTCCGGGAGAAAAGTGCTCAATATTCTAGATAGAGCTACTGTAGTGATAGGTTTGTAAAATATTTTAACGCAGTCTTCGTTACCCTTTGGATTATTTCGCAGATCAGAAGGAGAGAGGATACCTAAGTGATTTCAGTAGTGCCCAGGAGGCCTCCTTGATTATCAAAGTACTTGGCGTTGTCCGGGAGAAAAGTGCTCAATGTCCTAGATAGAGCTACTGTAGTGATAGATTTGGAAAATATTTTAACGCCATCTTCGTTCCCCTATTGGACTATTTCGCAGATCAGAAAGAGAGAGGATACCTGAGGGATTTCATGGGTGTTCATGAAGCCTCCTCGATTTTCAAAGTACTCGGCGTTGTCTGGGAGAAAAGTGCTCAATATCCTAGATAGAGCTATTGTAGTGATAGGTTTAGAAAATATTTTAACGCCATCTTCGTCTCCCTTTGGACAATTTTGCAGATGAAAAGGAGGGAGGATACCTAACTGATTTCAGTAGTCCCCAGGAGGCCTCTTTGATTTTCAAAGTACTGGGAGTTGTCCGGGAAAAAAGTGCTCAATGTCCGTGATAGAGCTACTGTAGTGATAGGTTTGGATAATATTTTAACAGCATCTACGCTGAAAAGGATGGGGTAATCGATAAGAGTTATTTCAGTAGTGCTCAGGACGCCTCTTTGATTTTGAAATACTCGGCGTTGTCCGGGAGAAAAGTGCTCAATATTCTAGATAGAGCTACTGTAGTGATAGGTTTGTAAAATATTTTAACGCCGTCTTCGTTACCCTTTGGACTATTTCGCAGATCAGAAAGAGAGAGGATACCTAAGTCATTTCAGTAGTCCCCAGGAAGCCTCCTTGATTATCAAAGTACTCGGCGTTGTCCGGGAGAAAAGTGCTCACTGTCCTAGATAGAACTACTGTAGTGATAGGTTTTAGAAAATATTTTAACGCCATCTTCGTTACCCTTTGGACTATTTCGCAGATCAGAAGGAGAGAGGATACCTAAGGGATTTCAGTAGTGCCCAGGAGGCCTCCTTGATTATCAAAGTACTCGGCGTTGTCCGGGAG
The DNA here is from genome assembly GCA_963556195.1 of Sepiola atlantica. Taxonomy (NCBI): domain Eukaryota; kingdom Metazoa; phylum Mollusca; class Cephalopoda; order Sepiida; family Sepiolidae; genus Sepiola; species Sepiola atlantica. The sequence goes on along the minus strand of OY744549.1, from coordinate 57,359,150 downwards.
AAAAGTGCTCAATGTCCTAGATAGAGCTACTGTAGTGATAGATTTGGAAAATATTTTAACGCCATCTTCGGACCCCTTTCGACTATTTCGCAGATCAGAAGGAGAGAGGATACCTAAGTAATTTCAGTAGTCCCCAGGAGGCTTCCTTGATTATCAAAGTACTCGGCGTTGTCCGGGAGAAAAGTGCTCAATGTCCTAGATAGAGCTACTGTAGTGATAGGTTTGGAAAATATTTTAACGCCATCTTCGTTCCCCTTTGGACTATTTCGCAGATCAGAAGGAGAGAGGATACCTAAGGGATTTCAGGAGTGCTCATGAAGCCTCCTCGATTTTCAAAGTACTCGGCGTTGTCCGGGAGAAAAGTGCTCAATATCCTAGATAGAGCTACTGTAGTGATAGGTTTGGAAAATATTTTAACGCCATCTCTGTTCCCCTTTGGACAATTTTGCAGATGAAAAGGAGGGAGGATACCTAAGTGATTCCAGTAGTCCCCAGGAGGCCTCTTTGATTTTCAAAGTACTCGGAGTTGTCCGGGAAAAAAGTGCTCAATGTCCGTGATAGAGCTACTGTAGTGATAGGTTTGGATAATATTTTAACAGAATCTACGCTGAAAAGGATGGGGAATCGATAAGAGTTATTTCAGTAGTGTTCAGGAGGCCTCTTTGATTTTCAAAGTACTCGGCGTTGTCCGGGAAAAAAAGTGCTCAATGTCCTATATAGAGCTACTGTAGTGATAGGTTTGGATAATATTTTAACGCCATATTCGTTCCCCTTTAGACTATTTCGCAGATCAGTAGGAGAGACGATACCTAAGTGATATCAGTAGTCCTCAGGAATCCTCATTTATTATTAAAGTACTCGGCGTTGTCCGGGAGAAAAGTGCTCAATGTCCTTGATAGAGCTACTGTAGTGATAGGTTTGGAAAATATTTTAACGCCATCTTTGTTCCCCTTTGGACTATTTTGCAGATCAGAAGGAGAGAGGATACGTAAGTGATTTCAGTAGTGCTCATGAGGCCTCCTTGATTTTCAAAGTACTCGGTGTTGTCCGGGAGAAAAGTGCTCAATATCCTATATAGAGCTATGATAAAGACTATCATGAGAGGATTGAAAAGGATGAAGACTTTCATGAGAGGATTGAAAATGATGAAGACTTTCATGAGAGGATTGAAAATGATGAAGACTTTCATGAGAGGGTTGAAAATGATGAAGACTATCATGAGGGGATTGAAAATGATGAAGACTATCATAAGGGGATTGAAAATGATGAAGAATGTCATGAGAGGATTGAAAATGATGAAGAATGTCATGAGAGGATTGAAAATGATGAAGAATAGACTGACAGGATTGGAAATGATAGATAATACCATGAGGGGATTTAAAATGATGAATAATATCATGAGGGGATAGAAAATGATGAAGAATATCATGAGGGGATTGAAAATGATGAAGACTATCATGAGAGGTTTGAAAATGATGAAGACTATCATGAGAGGTTTGAAAATGATGAAGACTATCAGTAGGGAATTTAAAATGATGAAGACTATCATGAGGGGATTGAAAATGATGAAGAATGTCATGAGAGGATTGAAAATGATGAAGAATAGACTGACAGGAGTGAAAATGATGAAGAATAGACTGACAGGATTGGAAATGATGAAGAATACCATAAGGGGATTTAAAATGATTAATAATATCATGAGGGGATTGAAAATGATGAAGAATATCATGAGGGGATTTAAAATAATGAAAAATATCATGAGAGGATTGAAAAAATGAAGAATATCATGAGAGGATTGAAAATTATTAAGAATATCATGAGCGGATTGAAAATGATGAGGAATATTTCGAGAGGATTGAAAATGAGCAAGAATATTATGAGGGGATTGAAAATGATTAATAGTATGAGGAGATTGAAAATGATGAAGAATATTATGAGTGATTGAAAATGATTAATAGTATGAGGAGATCGAAAATGATGAATATAACGAGGGGAGTTAAAATGATGAAGGATATCATGAGGGGATTCAAAATATATAGTATGAACACCGGGGCGGTTATAAGTACCTATATACAAGGCGCAGACAGTGGTGGTACTTTTTATAGAAATAAGTCATACTATTGCCCTGTGAAACGTAGGATGAAATGGTGGGGAAGAAACAGCTTTCGCAAAAGGCAAAATTTAAAAGTAGCGACCAGGGTAGAGAAAAGTAGAAAGATAAAAAGACAGCTATAGAGAGAGAAGGAGAGAAATAGAAGTTTTAATATAAAGATGTTACATACGCAATTTTTCTTCAATTATGTTTTTATGACCCCGAGCAACGCCGGGTAGCCCCGCTAGTATATATATATATATATATATATTAGCAAAAACCTACACACGTTGGTCTTGATTATAGTATGGGGGTTATATTTAAAGAAAGTCAGAATTACATTTTTTGAATGGGCCATGACATATTTAACCACAAGGCCCTCTCTCTCTCTTTCTCCACCTCTCTCTCTTTCTCCACCTCTCTCTCTCTTTCTCACCCCCTCCCTCTCTACCTCTCCACCCCTCTCTCTCTTTCTCACCCCCTCTCTCTCTTTCTCACCCCCCCCTCTCTCTCTTCACCCACGGTAGAAATGAGAAAAGCTATAGTAACAATATCAACGGTAATATATTCATTCGTTATAGGCAGCAGTAATAGTTGTGCAAACAAACATCTATTATTATTATTATTATTATTATTATTATTATTATTATGAGGAAGGAGGAGGAGGAGGAGGAGGGGTAGTTACGGAACTCGACAACAGCGGAATACGCACCCCCTCCCTTTCCCCCTCCTCCTCCTCCCATCACGACGCGTCTCTTTTCGTTTTTATCCATATATGGTTGTTCTGTCAAGAGGAGAAGTCGCAGGAGAGAAAGAAAAGAAGAAGAAGAAGAAGAAGAAAAAGAGAGAGAGAGAGAGAGAGAGAGGTCACATAAGAAGGAGAGGGAGGGGCGGGAACGGGCGTCGTGAGACACGAGGGAGGAGGAGGAGGAGGCGATTGATGGTGGGAGGTGAGGTAGAGGTGGGAGGTGGGATTTTCTGCGTAAACTCATCTCGTGATCAGAGCTGAGCCATTGAGAAACACTGTGACGGGGGAGCCCTAAGGCCGCGAGATTAAGCCATTCACTTCACATCAAGTGGTCAGGCATCATTATTATATCGAAGCAATACAGCAGTATTATATAATATATATGTACGTTTACCTGTTTATACATTCCAATGTACAGGGTTCATTCCTAAACTAATTAACCGATCATTAAAAAATTTTTTTTTTTGAACACAGCTATTTTTTTTTCTTTTTTAATGAAAATCGCTCCAGACAATGCATGATGCCACTTGATATGAGGAGCTAAAAAAAAAATACGAGGATTTATAACGACAGCTAACAGAACGAAAAAGGGGTTAAAAAAAAACAACAAAAAAACAAATAGGCAACAAATAAATGTTACCAAAGGCAAGATAAGTTACTCTTCTACTAACTTGAATAAGTTTTTTTTGTGTTTTAAGTTATTTTAAAGAGTTTTTTTTTGTTCAAAACAAACCTGATGTCCACCTGTTCAGTCAGAACGAAAAAAAAAAGGCTGTTCATGAGACCAGCACGGGGATCCTTGATAATCGGTGAAAAATCGAAAAATAAACAAAATAGTGTTAGAAACACATCCAATAAATGTCACCAATCGTGGGAAAATGTAATTTTCTGCCAGTATTTTACTTAATTTTCGTTTTTTGAGCGATTATCAAAACTGTCATTTCAGCCATTTTTTTCTCGTTCTAACTGAACAGGTTTGTTTTGAACAAAAAAAGACTTTAAAATAAGTTAAAAACACAAATAAACTTATTCAGGTTAGTAGAAGAGTAACTTATCTTGCCTTTGGTAACATTTATTTGTTGCCTATTTGTTTTTTTGTTTCTTCACCCCTTTTTCGTTTTGTTAGCTGTCGTTATAAAAACGCCAAAATACTACTTCACGGTCAAATACTAACCAAAGATAAGTGATAGATCGATAAATTCCAGCCCAGAAAACAGCAGTTCTTCCCCCTTTGTCAGAAACATCGCTCATGGAATGTGAGGACTGAAGGACAGAATAAATGAAGCGAGGGTTACAAAGCTGCCGAAAGTAAACGGAAAGTTCACTTTCTACCTTCTGTATTTGTTAGACGTAAGGGGTCCAAAATGTGGGCTATATTTACTTTAATTTAATTTTATGCAAATAATGTAAAACGGGGGTCGAAGCCCTTTGTGAAATTTTAACGTATAAATTAATAAATATTCCTCAAATTTTATTTTAAGTATTTACATAGGGCTTTTAGGGGCCATGATATGGACATAACCCTAACCCCTTTGAAAAGTCAAATATTTCAGATTTACATTGAATTTGATCCAGAGTCATTAGACACCAATTAAGCAGGATTTCCTTGAATTTTTCTAGAATCAAAATCATGTAATAAATTTGGTCAACATTGGAATAAGGATTCTAGATATAAGGTTTAGTGTAATTATATGTTGATTTTAGTCTTCATTAGGAGACATAAAAGTGGTGCAAAACATCTGTTCGGGGATTTATTTTACCCGTCTTCAGATGGGTATTCTCCAAGTATATATATATATATATATATATATATATATATGATAATTTTATTTACACAGACATGTACAAAATCTGCGACACTGGCATGTCGATGTTATCGATCAACAGTTACTATAAACTGAGATCTCATCAGGAAGAGTTAGAATCCGATCTCTCCAAATATGATCTGAGGTTAAGATCGGATTCTAACTCTGCCTGATGAGATCTCAGTTTATAGTAACTGTTGATCGATAACATCGACATGCCAGTGTCGCAGATTTTGTACATGTCTGTGTAAATAAAATTATCATATATAAAGCTCTATTTTGATATTGAGCACTTTTTATAAACCCGGTTAAAATTCTCTGGATTACCACCCTGTGGATATTTTTCACCTGGATTATTACCATTATTATATATATATATATATATATAAATAGTAATACAAATGTTGTTGAATATGACATCCTGGATATCCTTGTGTGGATCCGATCCTTTCCATTTGCCGAATCAGTGAATCTATCTCGGTGGGGAATTGGCCGATGAATCTGCCATAACTGTAGGTGTCCCGAGTACATTCAGGACCATCCGGGTCCCTCTTCATTCAATCTGCTATTGTTGCTACTGCTAGAGGGGTAGTCTATGTTATAGTTTTTTCATCACAATCTCATGGGTGCTACCAGATAAGGCTGTCTGAAGATACTGGCTTCCTGACCTAAAATGCATCAAACATTGATCTTATTATTTTTTCTTCTTCTTTCCCTTTGCAAAACTCAATCATGTTCTGCAAAGTTAAAAACAAAAACAATTTTTCTCTACAAAACAAATAAATAACCCGAAAAGGGTTGATATGCCGTAAAACAAAACAACCAAACAAAACACCATGAAGAAACATTTGAAGATATAAAGAACTTGAAGCATAAAAACTTTTACCAAAATGACCGGATTCAACATTAAATTACCCGAAAAGGGTTGATATGCCGTAAAACAAAACAACCAAACCAAACACCATGAATAAATATTTGAAGATATAAAGAACTTGAAACATAAAACTTTTTACCAAAATGACCGGATTTGGCATTAAATGACCCAAAAAGGGTTGATATGCCGTAAAACAAACCAACCATCATAATCCTAGTCTTTCAATGTAAAATTCAGAGTTCTCATCGAACTATATATTTAATTACGTGTATATAAATAATTAGTTTCTACAAACTGGGATCATCATTACTTTCCTTACTGTATAGATTAAGGCTGACCCTATATAAAGGATATACATAGTATAAATTTTTATTTATACAAAAATTATTGGTTACATATGTGCATACATGTTTCGGTTGTACTCTTCACAGAGAGTCAGGGAAAGTTTTCCAAATTCATCTCACTTCTGTCTGAAGATGTTAACTCTCTGCGAAGAGTACAACCGAAACATGTATGCACATATGTAACCAATAAAGTTTGTATAACTAAAAATTTATACTTAAGAACAGCTCTACTTGTTATTGAGCACTTTTTATAAACACTGGAGTTTCAACAGATTTACATCTACAGAAACTAATATAATACATGTACCATATATATATATATATTTATATACGGCACAATCACGTTGACACACCGGTTCCCGTTAGATCACCGAAGTTAAGCGGCGTTGAGCCTGGCCAGTACTAAATGGGTGATCATTTGGGAATACCAGGTGCTGTATGTGCTCTCTGCTTATCTCGGCATTGTTTCCAGTCGTCTTGTATTACTACTTTCCATTGGAATCAAGCAATGCCGACTCAGGAGAGCGGTTGTTTGGGGTTGCGCAACCCTTGCAATTACAAATTCACGAACGGGCAGCCCCTGGCGGGGCACTCATACGTCGAAATCGACGGGAGAGTCCATCATCATTATATATATATATATATATACTAGGAGAGCTACCCGGTGTCGCCCAGGTTAGAGTGTGGGATAGCATCATATGCAACATCATGGTAGGGAGAGTTTACTTTAACAGCAACCTTGATGCTGTCAGCTAGATATCTTACTCACCAAGCTATTCAGATATATGTTAATACTCTTAAACTAACGCTAATAAAGAGATTAATTTCATTGTGTGACATGTTTGAAAATTGTCATTAGCTTCTTTAAGGAGCAGCCAGAGACGCAAAAATACTTCCATTATGTTCACATGCAAATTGTGCATGTGAATACAATTATATTGAAGGTACACTTCCTAGTATGTTTTCGTTTTTAAGGACAGACATGCACAGACAGAGAGGTGTTCTCCTTGATATGTATATATATTTCATTTGAATCAAAGGGAAAACAGTTTTCAGTGGAAGGGTAGTGCCATCAAGGACCATCTTAATATCATCAAAATTTGCTGAAATTTTGGGAATAGACATAATTTTTGGTTATTTACCTATGGTTTAAATTTCATTTGAATCTAAGAGAAAAGAGTTTTCAGTGGAGTGTTTGTGCCCCATCCCCGGGGGCCCCCAGCGTTGAAGTGATATATTTCTTATATCGCCTATGACATTCACTGAGAGGTCAGTAGTCCACATGCCAATTTTCAAGCAATTCTGTCCAGCGGTTTGGGTGAACATAAGACACAAAGATCAGGCGGACACACACACACAGACAGAGTTACTATTTTATATATATATACATATATATATAATTATATATATATAGATAATTATTTATTATAGATTTATAAACTTATTAACTCGATCCAAAGTAATTTCCTCCTCCTCAACTATTTTCCAACACCAACCCTAACCCTAACACCAACTCAACAATATGAAACACTCTCTAATAAATAATGACTTCCCTAACTATATTATCGACCAACAAATTAGACAGCTTAAAAATAATCCCTACGACAATATTAATAAATCCAAGCCTCCACATTTATAAAATTATCTCCCCTAACCAGTTTCATCATAGTTATGAAATTGATGAACAGGTATTAAAAAATATTATTAATAAAAACGTACTTCCTACCGACCCAAATAAAAAAAATAAAAGTTATCATTAACTAAATAAAAAACCAGTAAATAAAAAAACGCTAACCTTATTATTACTAATAATTCTTCCCCCCCCCCTCGACCAGAGGTTAAGATAGAACGAACCTTGTATATGAGTTTAAATGCCCATTGGGAGACTGTGTCTCCGACAGTGAAAAAAAAACATATACATTGGCTTCACTATTACAACTTTGTCGAGGAGGTTAACAATGCATTTTATAGTTCTAACTTTAGTTCCGTATTAATAATATAATTCCCATTGTGAGAAGGTTGTCATATATATATATATATATATATATATAATCCGTATATGAGTTTAAATGCCCATTGGGAGACTGTGTCGCCGACAGTGAAAAAAAACATATACGCTGGTTTGACTACTGCAACTTGTGTCTTGTTTTTTATAAAATATATAATTCATTCATAAAAATCCATTTTTCTTCTCGCTATGGCTAAGATAATTATTTATTATAGATTTATAAATTTATTAACTCGATCCAAAGTAATTTCCTCCTCCTCAACTATTTTCCCACACCAACCCTAACCCTAACACCAACCCTAACATAAACTCAACACTATCAAACACTCTCTAATAAATAATGACTTCCCTAACTATATTATCGACCAACAAATTAGACAGCTTAAAAATAATCCCTACAACAATATTAACGAATCCAATCCTTCACCTAACACATCTATAAAATTATTCTTCCGTAACCAGTTTCGTCATAGTTATAAAATTGATGAACAGGTATGAAAAAATATCATTAATAAAAACGTACTTCCTACCGACTCAAATAAAAACAAGCCGCGCGTGCGTGGTCCCCCTCTGTATGTGACTCGATGTGGCGAGTGTAAAATGCAATAAATGCGGGCAATTTGGGGCATTTTTGACCCCCCTTTGACCCCATGGGGGCGCGAACCATTTTTTGCTATTTCAGGGCCTTTTGACCCCCTGAGGGGCTAATCAGATTTTTTTCAGAATTTTTCTGAGGTCAAGGATGGTAATTTTATATCCAGAACAATTGCCTCTACATTTTGGCCAAGTTTCAGTAAAATTGAATGGATGGATAAAACGTTATGGGAGAAAAGGGTCATTTTTGTCATTTTAGGGGGCTTTTGACCCCCTGGGGGCGCGAACCAGATTTTTTACAAGGTCAGCGATAGGTATTTTCTATTAGGAACAATTGTCTCCACATTGTGGCCAAGTTTCAGAGAAATTGAATGGATGGATGAAAAGTTATGGGGCAAAAAATGTCTGGGGGGCTAACCAGATTTTTTTTCAAAAATCGGAGAATGTCACTTTCTAACCTGACCGAAGTTACAACTTCATGCAAAATTTCAGAGAAATTCAATGGATGGTTGCGGAGAAAAATCCGGACGGACGGACAGACGGACGGAAATGCCTCAAAACATAGGTCTCCCAATTTTATAAATCGGGGGACCAAAAATAAAACTTATTAACTACAGTAAATAAAAAAAACGCTAACCTTATTATTACTAATAATTCTTCCCCCCCCCCCCCCCGACCAGGGGTTAAGATAGGACGAACCCCGTATATGAGTTTAAATGCCCATTGGGAGACTGTGTCTCCGACAGTGAAACAAAAACATATACATTGGCTTAACTACTACAACTTTGTCGAAGAGGTTAACAATGCATTTATCCCCTACCAGCGTCATAGCTCAGCACCTTACTAACCAACATTCTTGTCCCCGCTCCTAATTTCGAAAACTCATAGTAAAAAACACAATAATATTAGAACATATTAATAATAAACAAAAACTCGATATATTAGAAGCGTTATAAATCAACACAAAAAAAACAGTCATTAACAGAATTAAGTTTAACACTAGCGATAACATTGTAAAATGTTTATAGTTCTAATTTTAATTCCATATTAATAATATAATTTGCGTAATGTTGACAGTATTTTATAACCTCGTAATTTAGGTTATAATAAATAATAACTTGTAAATGAAATGGATGAACTATCAAGAGAAACGTTTAACAGATTTATTAAAACTGAACACAGAATGAATTAATGAGTTAATATATATATATATATATATTGGCTTTCAAAATATAATCTAGGGTTAAGATCGGATTCTAACTGCCTGATGAGATCTCAGTTTATAACATCTGTTGATCTATAACATCGACATGCCAGTGTCGCTGATTTTGTACATGTCTGTGTAAATAAAAGAAATCATATATTGAGCACTTTCTATAAACCCGGTTGAAATTCTTTGGATTACTATCCTGTGGATGTTTTACCTGGATTATTATATATATATATATATATATATATATATATATATCGCAAGCATGAAGGGAAGACGAATTCTATCGTTCATGAAAAAATGAAAAAAAAAAATGAAGAAAAAAAAATGCCAGCCGACCGGTTTCCCCCTCTCTTAACAAAGGCTGTATCTAGGAATTAAAAAAAAACAAAAACGAGGGATTTAAAAAAAAAAAACGGGGTGAAAAGAGAGAGTAGAGAAATTAAAATAGTGTTATGTTATATGTACAATGGAGGATGAATCTTAGAGACTGATCACATTTAGTCCCAATAGACATTCCCTTTGCTTGCAAACGGAGGGACGTTTAAGACAAACGTGGATCGTCTCCAAGATTTTTAGATGGTATAATGAGTGAGCATGACTGAGAATGGTGAAGGAGTCCATGCTAAAATTCCTAATGCACGACGGGTTTTTAAGTAAA
>OY744549.1:57338814-57341314 GCA_963556195.1 Sepiola atlantica | reverse complement strand
GGGTTAGGGTTTAGGGTTATGGTTAGGGTTAAGGCTTAGTTTAGGGTTAGGGTTTAGGGCATTTCCATTTCTAAGAAAAAAGTTTGATTCCGCAAGTTACTCCATTTCCAAGAAAAAAGGTTTTCACTATTATTAAAAAAAAATGTTTGAAAACAATCAAATAAAAACAAATAAATTATTTTTCAAATAGTCTGTATTATGTTAATTATTAGAATATGATGAAAGAAAAGTCTGAAATTAATATGACAAAAAGGAAAGTTTGAAATTAATATGAATAAAAAGAATTGTTGTATCACTTTCAGACACCCGTAGACACTTTCTTCAACCCTTTTCCACCGGAAGCCAGCGTTTCTACCTGTTATGCCCATTCTCCATATATATATATATATATATATATATATAAGAAAACATTGTTAAAAATAACAGAATTCTAACGCTTAAGTATACCCTTTTTTTTGGTTATCTGTTTCAAATGTGTTAAAATAATAATTTTAAAAAAGACAGTGGGGTGAGGAAAAGAGAGGGGCGACTGGTGAAGAGACAGCTTTTGTGTCCCGGACAACAGGGAAGAGCGAGATTGTTACACTTTTGTCTACGGGGGATGGGGCAACGCTGGGTATCCCTGCTAGTTATAATTATTATTATTATAATTATTATTAATAGTAGTATGTCATGTCCTCCGACAAGACACACAGACTCCACGCTAAATTCACTGCGGTTCTAGCAAATACTTTTAGACAGTTATTTTAAAAAGTGCTAAAATCTGCGATATCTTTTTTTGTTCCGATTGATCAAATATCTGCGTTGAAAGAGATTCGTCAAAAAAAAAAAAAAAAATGAACGAGTTACGTCATCGCATACAATTAAAAAATGCCCCCCCCGTCTCTCTCAAGTTAATTAATGAATCATGAGTTTTTGATCATTAGTTATTGGATATGATTTGTTTTTCTTTTTGTTAAGACAAAAAAGAAATAAGAAAACAAAAAAAAGAAAAGTCGCGAATTTACAAAACGAAACTGTAACAGAGTGATCTCCTTTAAAATGTGAAATTAGAGCTGGCTCGGTTTGGTTGTTTAACGCAAAATTATTATTATTATTATTAAATAATAATTATATAATTATTACATAATAAATAATTAAATAATAATTAACTAATAAAAATAATTTAAATAATAAATAATAATTAAATAATTAACTAATAAATAATTGAATAATAATTATTATTTAATTATAATTAAATTTTTTATTATTTAATAATTATATAATTATGATTTATTATTTATTATTTAATTATTTATCATTTAATTATTTATCATTTAATTATTTATTATTTAATTATTATTTAATTATTATTAAATTATTTATTATTTACTTATTAGTTAATTATTATTTAACTAATAATCAAAAAATAATTAACTAATAGATAATCAAATAATTAAATAAATAATAATTAATTAATAATTAAATAATAATTAACTAATAACTAAATAATAATTATATAAAAATTATATCATTAAATAATAAATTAAATTATAATCGAATAATAAGTAACTAAAAAATAACTAATAAATAATAAAATAATTAATAAATAATTAAATAATAATCAACTAATAATTAAATAATAATTTAATAATAATTAACTAATAAAAATTAAATAATAAATAATAAATAATTTCAGAATAGCCAATGGCAAAAAATAAATAAATAATTAAATAATAATAAATAAATAATACTTAAATAAAAGTAAATATATAATAATAATAAAAAAAATAATAAACTGTCAAACTGATTGTTGGGGACGTATCTCCGACTAGTACGAACAGCTACTTAGCTGTGCTAGGTAAGTAATAAGTTGAGTCAACTAGGACTTATACTCGCGTCTTTGGGGCATACAATCAAGGAGTTGGTCCCAGGTATCAAGGAGTTTGCCACTGGTCAGAAGACTAACGGTTCCTATCATCGTTGGGGACGGGCAATTCGCTTTTTTGATACCTCATTGTAATACAGCTTCCTATTCCAGTAGCTTCTTTCCAAGAACCGCAGGCTTGTGGAACTCTCTTCCTGCTGACTGTTTTCCTCCTACCTATAAGCTTGTTTTTTTTCAAGACTACGGTCAATAGGCAGCTCCTGTCATCGCGATAATCATATTTTGTTCGAGTTAGCTTCTTGCATCAAGTGGCTTCATGCCTTGTCTGAAGCGATTCCCCACTCCCTCTGTCTATCTTTAACCCCCCTCTCTCTCCCTCTGTCTATCTTTAACCCCTCTCTCTCCCTCTGTCTATCTTTACCCCCCCTCCCCCTGTCTATCTCTAACCCCCCTCTCTCCCTCTGTCTATCTCTAATCCCCCCCTCTCTCTCCTCTGTCTATCTTTAACCCCCCTCTCTCTCCCTCTTTCTATCTCTAATCCCTCCCTCTCTCCCCTCTGTCTATCTCTAACCCCCTCTCTCCCCCTCTGTCTATCTATAAACCCCCCTCTCTCCCCCTCTGTCTATCTCTAAC
>OY744549.1:57327776-57338614 GCA_963556195.1 Sepiola atlantica | reverse complement strand
TCGTTGCAAACTCTGCGAATCTACCCGATTGTCAAAACTCGTGGCGGACTGCAGAGGCAAACCTCGATAACTATACAATGACGATCGCAATCTACGTGGGAGGAGGGGAAGGGTGTAGAGAAGAGACTAAACAAAAAAAAAAGTACCTCGTACAACGAAACCATTTTTTTTTTTTTATTTCGGACTGCAAGAGCACTTGCAATCGAAACACATCAACTGACTCCAAGATATTAAACATTTATTGGATCCAATTGAATCCAAGTTTCTATTTTTATCCCTAGCTGCAGAGAATTGCTTGTTCAAGCCTGCCCCAAACAGCGTTCTTGGATTTGAACTCAGTATAACCAATTTCGTATTCGGCCATATGCGGGTAAATAATTTCCCCAAGTGGGGAGCCACATGAGAAATTGGAACAGTTATTGAGAGCCGGACTGATATATTTAATATTCAAAATTCGATATGGGTGTCGGCAATCGTTACCAGCTTCTAAAGCTGCCTGGACACCGCATCAACTGATTTCACAAGGAACTTTTTTTTTTCTTTTTTTTTTTTTAAACTAATGAGGCAACACTTATCACGGCTAAAAACCCACTCGAAGATTAGGGTCAACAAGATGGATAGATTGACAGATGAATGATGATGAATACTATGAGAGGATTGAAAACAGCAGCCGACCCCAAAAAACAGCATTTTTCCCCCCGTTGTTAAAAGCACCGTTCGTGGAATGTGTGAACTAAAAGAAAAAAAATAACGCATAATTCATAACTCTTGCCCCCCCCCCCCACATCTATTTCTTGAAAGTAAGAATTATATTTCACTAATAACTTACAAGTATAGGGCGTTACTTTCCAATCACTCAGTATATTTATATCTCAATATAATTTGATATTAAATAGCAATATATCTGACAAATCGATATTTGGTTCTGACTAGCCATTTCTTGTAAGTAAGAATTATATTTCACTAATAACTTACAAGTATAGGGCGTTACTTTCCAATAACCCTGTATATTTATATCTCAATATCATTTGATATTAAATAGCAATATATCTGACAAATCGATATTTGGTTCTGACTAGCCATTTCTTGTAAGTAAGAATTATATTTCACTAATAACTTACAAGTATAGGGCGTTACTTTCCAATCACCCTGTATATTTATATCTCAATATAATTTGATATTAAATAGCAATATATCTGACAAATCGATATTTGGTTCTGACTAGCCATTTCTTGTAAGTAAGAATTATATTTCAGTAATAACTTACAAGTATAGGGCGTTACTTTCCAACCACCCTGTATATTTATATCTCAATATAATTTGATATTAAATAGTAATATATCTGACAAATCGATATTTGGTTCTGACTAGCCATTTCTTGTAAGTAAGAATTATATTTCACTAATAACTTACAAGTATAGGGCGTTACTTTCCAATCACCCTGTATATTTATATCTCAATATAATTTGATATTAAAGAGCAATATATCTGACAAATCGATATTTGGTTCTGACTAGCCATTTCTTGTAAGTAAGAATTATATTTCCGTAATAACTTACAAGTATAGGGTGTTACTTTCCAATCACCCTGTATATTTATATCTCAATATAATTTGATATTAAATAGCAATATATCTGACAAATCGATATTTGGTTCTGACTAGCCATTTCTTGTAAGTAAGAATTATATTTCACTAATAACTTACAAGTATAGGGTGTTACTTTCCAATCACCCTGTATATTTATATCTCAATATAATTTGATATTAAATAGCAATATATCTGACAAATCGATATTTGGTTCTGACTAGCCATTTCTTGTAAGTAATAATTATATTTCACTAATAACTTACAAGTATATGGCGTTACTTTCCAATCACCCTGTATATTTATATCTCAATATAATTTGATATTAAAGAGCAATATATCTGACAAATCGATATTTGGTTCTGACTAGCCATTTCTTGTAAGTAAGAATTATATTTCAGTAATAACTTACAAGTATAGGGTGTTACTTTCCAATCACCCTGTATATTTATATCTCAATATAATTTGATATTAAATAGCAATATATCTGACAAATCGATATTTGGTTCTGACTAGCAATTTCTTGTAAGTAAGAATTATATTTCAGTAATAACTTACAAGTATAGGGCGTTACTTTCCAACCACCCTGTATATTTATATCTCAATATAATTTGATATTAAATAGTAATATATCTGACAAATCGATATTTGGTTCTGACTAGCCATTTCTTGTAAGTAAGAATTATATTTCACTAATAACTTACAAGTATAGGGCGTTACTTTCCAATCACCCTGTATATTTATATCTCAATATAATTTGATATTAAAGAGCAATATATCTGACAAATCGATATTTGGTTCTGACTAGCCATTTCTTGTAAGTAAGAATTATATTTCCGTAATAACTTACAAGTATAGGGTGTTACTTTCCAATCACCCTGTATATTTATATCTCAATATAATTTGATATTAAATAGCAATATATCTGACAAATCGATATTTGGTTCTGACTAGCCATTTCTTGTAAGTAAGAATTATATTTCACTAATAACTTACAAGTATAGGGTGTTACTTTCCAATCACCCTGTATATTTATATCTCAATATAATTTGATATTAAATAGCAATATATCTGACAAATCGATATTTGGTTCTGACTAGCCATTTCTTGTAAGTAATAATTATATTTCACTAATAACTTACAAGTATATGGCGTTACTTTCCAATCACCCTGTATATTTATATCTCAATATAATTTGATATTAAAGAGCAATATATCTGACAAATCGATATTTGGTTCTGACTAGCCATTTCTTGTAAGTAAGAATTATATTTCAGTAATAACTTACAAGTATAGGGTGTTACTTTCCAATCACCCTGTATATTTATATCTCAATATAATTTGATATTAAATAGCAATATATCTGACAAATCGATATTTGGTTCTGACTAGCCATTTCTTGTAAGTAAGAATTATATTTCAGTAATAACTTACAAGTATAGGGTGTTACTTTCCAACGACCCTGTATATTTATATCTCAATATAATTTGATATTAAAGAGCAATATATCTGACAAATCGATATTTGGTTCTGACTAGCCATTTCTTGTAAGTAAGAATTATATTTCAGTAATAAGTTACAAGTATAGTGCGTTACTTTCCAATCACTCAGTATATTTATATTTCAATATAATTTGATATTAAATAGCAATATATCTGACAAATCGATATTTGGTTCTGACTAGCCATTTCTTGTAAGTAAGAATTATATTTCACTAATAACTTACAAGTATAGGGTGTTACTTTCCAATCACCCTGTATATTTATATCTCAATATAATTTGATATTAAATAGCAATATATCTGACAAATCGATATTTGGTTCTGACTAGCCATTTCTTGTAAGTAAGAATTATATTTCAGTAATAACTTACAAGTATAGGGTGTTACTTTCCAATCACCCCGTATATTTATATCTCAATATAATTTGATATTAAAAAGCAATATATCTGACAAATCGATATTTGGTTCTGACTAGCCATTTCTTGTAAGTAAGAATTATATTTCACTAATAACTTACAAGTATAGGGTGTTACTTTCCAATCACCCTGTATATTTATATCTCAATATAATTTGATATTAAAAAGCAATATATCTGACAAATCGATATTTGGTTCTGACTAGCCATTTCTTGTAAGTAAGAATTATATTTCAGTAATAAGTTACAAGTATAGGGCGTTACTTTCCAATCACTCAGTATATTTATATTTCAATATAATTTGATATTAAATAGCAATATATCTGACAAATCGATATTTGGTTCTGACTAGCCATTTCTTGTAAGTAAGAATTATATTTCACTAATAACTTACAAGTATATGGCGTTACTTTCCAATCACCCTGTATATTTATATCTCAATATAATTTGATATTAAAGAGCAATATATCTGACAAATCGATATTTGGTTCTGACTAGCCATTTCTTGTAAGTAAGAATTATATTTCAGTAATAACTTACAAGTATAGGGTGTTACTTTCCAATCACCCTGTATATTTATATCTCAATATAATTTGATATTAAATAGCAATATATCTGACAAATCGATATTTGGTTCTGACTAGCCATTTCTTGTAAGTAAGAATTATATTTCACTAATAACTTACAAGTATATGGCGTTACTTTCCAATCACTATATATTGGGTTGGCCAAAAAGTTTGTCCTTTTTTTGAATGTCATCTTTCCGGCTTACTACAGATCGTTTTATATTCCTATTCTTCAAATCCTGTATTTGGTGTAGCGAATATGTTGACGTCAGTGTGTAATAAGCCTCAGAGCAGAGTAGTTCTTACATTTTTGCTTGTATTTCAGGCCTTGAAATGGAAGATCAAGCAGAGCACTACCGACATCCGATACTTTTTTTTTTACTACAGTAAAAAAAAAAAAAGCTACAAAAACCTTCATAAATACATGCTATGTCTTATGGAGTTACAGAAATGGTTTGCTCGATTCTGAAAAGGATTTTTTACAGTGAGAGATACTCCTCACTTTGGTTGTCCAAAGATGATCGACATTGACCAAGTGAAAGCCGTAGTTAAACAAGATTGCCGTTTAACAACCAGACAAATCACACACATTCTCAAGATTTCCAAATCGAGTGTGAAAAACGAATTGCATAAACTCTGTTATGTTTTTAAACTTGATGTTTGGGTTCTTCATGAACAAAACAAAAACAAAAAACTTTTTGGTCAACCTAATATATTCTGGAATGAATTAAATCAAATTACATTTTATTCTAAACAACATGCTGCAACGATCCACAAGAAAAACGGATGTTATGTTTCTAAACTTGATGTTTGGGTTCCTCATGAACAGATAGAAACAAAAACAAAAAAAACAAAACTTTTTGGTCAACCCAATATATTCTGGAATGAATTAAATCAAATTACATTTTATTCTAAACAACATGCTGCAACGATCCACAAGAAAAAACGGATGTTATGTTTCTAAACTTGATGTTTGGATTCCTCATAAACAAACAAAAACAAAAAACAAAAACTTTTTGGTCAACCCAATATATTCTGGAATGAATTAAATCAAATTACATTTTATTATAAACAACATGCTGCAACGATCCACAAGTAAAACTGATGCTATGTTTCTAAACTTGATGTTTGAGTTCCTCATAAACAGACAGAAACAAAAAACAACTTTTGGGTCAACGCAATATATTCTGGAATTAATTAAATCAAATTACATTTTATTCTAAACAACATGCTGCAACGATCCACAAGAAAAACTGATGTTATGTTTCTAAACTTGATGTTTGGATTCCTCCTTCCTAAAAACGAAAACGAATAAACATTTTGGTCAACCCAATATAAGACCGTAATTTAGTAAGTTTCCAACATTTCGGCTTCTTCCGACTAAATTAGGGGATGAAACCTAAAAAAAAAACAAATGGACATTTTGGCCAATATATTTGATGTATGGGTGGGCAGTTACAGATTACAAAGTCTACTTTTGGCTAGGGGTTAGACCACAGCATTTTATACCACGGGTCTCTCCATACCGCACATGAGAAGCACAAGTAGAGGCCTATTGGCAAATGTTTATCTGACACTATAAACATCTGATGTTTTTTTTAAAAGTGCAACAAATAAATGTTACCAAAGGCAAGATTAAATACTCGTCTACCTAAGTTTTTTTGCATGTTTTAACCTTATTTTAAAACGTCTTTTACTTCGGTTAAAAGGTCGAAGAAGTAACGTTAGAATGGAAAAATACAAAACGGCTGCTTGTATTTCAGGCCTTGAAATGGAAGATCAAGCAGATCACTACCGACATCTGATGCTTTTTTTTTTACTACAGAAAAAGAAAGAAAAACCTGCATAAAGATAGGTCATGCGTATGGGCAGAATTCCGTCACAAAACGGGTGTGACAGAAATGGTTTGCTAGATTCCAAGAAGGATTTGGGAGGACTAAAGGAAAAAAAACGCATAATTGATAACTCTTGTTCCCCGCCCCCCCCTTTATTTCTTGTAAGAATTATTTTTCAGTAATAACTTACGAGTACAGTGCCTTACTTTCCGATCACCTTAGAAACGGAGTTAGTGCATGTTGTTTCTTTAAACTCTTCTCTCAAACAGTTCAATTCCTTAGTTTAGGGATTGAGTTATATTTTTCTTTTTAAATATACAGGGTGTTGCAGCTACATTTGACACTTGACAAACAGTAAACGAAATACCCCGAGGTGCTGAGGAGGGTGGTGAAGCCCCAGATCGATGAGATCGTCGCCGGACACCCTCTACATTTTCCAGCAGGACTCTCTGCTCCTGCGTACAAAGCCAAGATGACCCAGGTGTGGCTACTCAACAATGTTCCTCGCCACTGGTCGTCGGACTTATGGCCGCCCTCCTTACCCGACTGTAATCCCCTTAACCATTTTCTTTCTGGGGTGTGATCTAGGCCAAGACCAACAAGCACGCCCACAGGACGTTCACCGCTATAGACAAGGACATGGTCCCGAAAGCATGCGACTCATTTCACGCCCGCCTTGAAATGGTCGTCTCTGCCGGTGATGCATAGAAAACTTTTGTTTATATTGCCTATTTCGTTTTTGTTTTTTTTGTTATGTGTCGGATTTTGCTGCAAACCCCTATATATATATATATATATATATATATATATCTATCTATATATAGATCTATATATCTATATAGATCTATATCTATCTATATAGCTCTATATATAGATCTATATCTATATATAGATCTATATCTATCTATAGATCTATATCTATCTATCTATATGGATCTATATCTATCTATCTATATAGATCTATATCTATCTATCTATATAGATCTATATCTATCTATATATCTATCTATCTATATAGATCTATATCTATCTATATATCTATCTATCTATATATCTATCTATCTATATAGAACTATATCTATCTATATATCTATCTATATAGATCTATATAGATCTATATATCTATCTATATAGATCTATATCTATCTATATAGATCTATATCTATCTATATAGATCTATCTATCTATATAGATCTATATCTATCTATATAGATCTATCTATCTATATAGATCTATATCTATCTATATAGATCTATATCTATCTATCTATATAGATCTATATCTATCTATCTATATAGATCTATATCTATCTATATAGATCTATATCTATCTATATAGATCTATATCTATCTATCTATATAGATCTATATCTATCTATCTATATAGATCTATATCTATCTATCTATATAGATCTATATCTATCTAGATCTATATAGATCTATATCTATCTATCTAGATCTATATCTATCTAGATCTATCTATCTAGATCTATCTATCTAGATCTATCTATCTATCTAGATCTATATAGATCTATATCTATATAGATCTATATAGATCTATATCTATCTATCTATCTATATAGATCTATATAGATCTATATCTATCTATATAGATCTATAATCTATATAGATCTATCTATATAGATCTATATCTATCTATATAGATCTATATCTATCTAGATCTATCTATCTAGATCTATATAGATCTATATCTATCTAGATCTATATCTATCTATATCTATATCTATATCTATCTAGATCTATATCTATCTATCTATATCTATCTAGATCTATATCTATCTATCTCTCTCTCTATATATATATATATCTATATATATATATATAGATTGATAGAGAGAGAGAGAGAGAAAGAGAAAGAGAGAGAGAGAGAAAGATTTTTTAAATTAATTTATAGTGCTCGAGAATTGACGAGGCAAAAACTGCCAAACGCTAAATTGAAGACTGGCAGACGATAAATTCAGACGAAGAAAATCAAAGTGAGATAAATATATAAAAATAAAGAACGAAAAAAACAACTGTTATTAATTAGATGTTTGTGAAAGGAACAAATGTTTCTAAATAAAATGTTTTTTTTTAATGCCCTGAAAAGTTTCAAAGATTTTTTTTTTAAGCAATTTTTTTTTTTTTTAATGTTTTTTTTTTGTTTTTGACATTTTCTGGTTTATGGTTAGGGTTAGGGTTAGGGTTAGTCTTTCACTAGAAGTGACCGCTGCTGACAAAACTCGATGAGTCCTTCGGGAGATTCAATGCGCTGACACAGATTGTAGAAATTAAATGGAATGGGTATATATAGGAGCTGATAAGTAGATATAAAAAGAGAGCGATCAAAACTTAAAATATAGTTTAGTACAATTAATAGAAGTAATAGTATAGTTTTGTGCTTCAGACAGACAGATACCAAATCTCCATTAGTAATAGAATTAATAGTATAGCTTCAGACAGACAGATACCAAATCTCCATTAGTAATATAAGTACAATAGTACAATTAATAGAAGTAATAGTATAGTTTTGTGCTTCAGACAGATACCAAATCTCCATTAGTAATAGAAGTACAATAGTACAATTAATAGAAGTACTAGTATCGGTTCGGCTTCAGACAGATACCAAATCTCCATTAGTAATATAAGTACAATAGTACAATTAATAGAAGTAATAGTATAGTTTCGGCTTCAGACAGACAGATACCAAATCTCCATTAGTAATAGAAGTACAATAGTACAATTAATAGAAGTAATAGTATAGTTTTGTGCTTCAGACAGATACCAAATCTCCATTAGTAATAGAATTAATAGTATAGCTTCAGACAGACAGCTACCAAATCTCCATTAGTAATAGATTGTATGCGTCTATAATGGTTGGCATTGTTATTAAATGACATTAATGATTATCAAGCAACGGGCTGACCTCAGCATCTGAACAGGATAAGGCGAGGAACAATTCCGGAGAATGGGAGGGGATACACGGGGGGAGCAACAAATGGAGCATGATGGGGAGGAGAGGGAGGGGAGAGACAAGAAAAACATGAAAGGATAATGTGCGTGTGTGCGCGCGCACGCGCAGAGAAAAACAAAAATGAAATGAAACTTTGCATTTCTGCAATTGGATGGAATGCATTGTCGGAAGGAGGGAGGGATCGAGGGGGAGAGGTGACAGCAAGTGCGTGCGTGGAGGGGGTGTACGTTGCACTAGAGGTGCGGGCGTGCATGCTGCATTCCAGGTACGTTCAAACAGCAATCGATAACGTAAAAGCACTAGATCTTATGAGTTCCTCACAGCCAACGCCACAGGACCGCAACCACCACCACCACCCCCACAATCTTCCTCATCCCTCCTCCTTTCCAAACGTATCACCCTCTCCTCCCGGTTGCCGCTCCCCTCCTCCCCAATCTCTCGTGATTGATTTTGCGCATGACTACCACATCTGCTATTTTCTTCCGTCCGTCTGTCTATCTATCGCGTTCGTATCCATTGTGCGGAGACTCCCGAATAATAAAGAATACAAAAATAAATTTAAAAAAAATAAAACAACGAAAAAAATCTGAGCCTTCGGAATTAAAAAAAAAGATTAAAAAAAAAAAAAAGATTTAAAAAAAAAAAAAAGATTAACAAAAAAAAAAGATTAAAAACAAAAAAAAAAAGATTAAAAACAAAAAAAAAAGATTTAAAAACAAAAAAAAAGATTTAAAAACAAAAAAAAAGATTTAAAAAAAAAAATTAAAAAACAAAGCAAAAAAACAAAAACAAAAAACAAAAACAAAACAAAAAAAAAGATTAAAAACAAAAAAAGATTAAAAACAAAAAAAATGTTTTTTTTAAATTTAAAAAACAAAAAATTTAAAAAAAAACAAAACATAAAACAAAAACACTTGTAGAAGCGAGATTCACCCAATTCTCTCCCCCTCTCCTCAGATACTTTGGATTTTGAATCGAGTGCAGAGAACAAAGTCTGGCAAATGCAAGGTGAAGAAGCTGGCAGTAACCATGTGTCATTGTTTTCTGGGTCGGAATCTATCCATCTAACATTTATCGTTGGCGAATTTTTGACCTTGAAGTAGTAGTTTTTTAGCTCCTTATATCAAGTGGCTTCATGTCTTGTCTGGAGCGATTTCCATTAAAAAAAAAACAAAAAAAACTATGATATATATGTTTTATCTACCTCCTCCTCTCCGGAGGTTAGACACAAGGTCATGGTGAGGTGAGGGTTTGAAAAGCCAACGCACTAGGGGAAGCACACACTGGCCTATAAATTATGCTTAAGCAGCCCCGTCGGCATTTCCTGGTTGGGGAGCCTCGGACTAATAATAAATAATAAATTGACTCCTTCTTAAAAAAAGAGAAGATAAAGCCTGGGAGGCTGGTCAGCTTAGGGGTGAACAGAACCATACCCAAAAGAAACAAAACCCCTGGCGGACTGATTGTCGAAGACGTATCTTTGACTAGTATGCACAACAAACTGTGCTAGCCAATGCTTCATAATTCTTATATATGTATATATATATATATATATATATATATATATATTAATGCAACTTTGGTTCCTATATAATTTTATTTCTAGCTACCATATTGCAGAATGGTTCTTGGGTGTAGTGTTTGGATAGTATTATTATTATTATATTTTTCTTTTATTACTGTTATAATTAATGTTATTTGATATGCAAATTACCATATCATACGGTAGTCTTAAGGGTATTATATTATTATTATTATTATTTGATTATTATTATTATTATTTATTTATGTATATATTAGTGACATTTTAAGCTGAATTATTTCTGCACTTGATTATTGGGGAAATGGTAGTTTAATCAGAACCATGTGAGAGCCATGAATATTATAACTGTCCTGTTTTTAAATCTCTGAAACAGTTACATGGTAAACAGCTGATGATCCCCGTGTTAATATTAGACACGTA
>OY744549.1:57295276-57322776 GCA_963556195.1 Sepiola atlantica | reverse complement strand
GGTGGGGGGATGGCGGGGCTCTTTTTTTTCTTTTTTTTAACATTTTTTAACATTTTCAGAAATATTACTAAATATTCCAATTAAATAGAAAAAAAAATTTGAGATATTCAAAGCGGGTCGTAAAACCATTTTGGTGGTTCTTGAGGAGAGAACCGGATCCGACTTGAATGTTTCCAGTTGTGATTTACAAACCGGAAATGACCGAAGCAGTTTACAAAAAAAAAAAAAAAAAAAAATGTAAAAAGGCTGGCGACACTGAAGACAAAATCAAATCAGGTCAGGGTTCAAATGTTTTTTATAGCCCCCCCCCCCCCCATCAACACATACACAAATAAAGTTAAAGAAAGTTCCATAAAAAAAAAAATAAAAAATAAAAATAAAAATGATTTGAAGAAAAGGTGTTTTTTTTTGTTTTGTTTTGGTGTTTCTGCAGTTTCACGACAACATGTTAGACCTCTCCTACAAAAAAAAAAAAATAGCTAAAGAAATGTATAAACTTTGTTATGTACTTACGTGGTAGCTGAAAAGAAGACTGTACACCAAGAATTACGAAAATTCATCCAGTACTTATTAAATTAAAAATAAAAAAGTAAAAAACGATTTCATCTCACAGTGGCCATTTTTCTTATATTTTGACTTTTTCCGAAAGTTATCTCCCTTGCCTACTTAGTAAGCTGAAATGTCTACCATACTCAAGATCGTTTTTTTCTTTCTTTCTTATAATTCAATAAATACTGGATGAATTAGCATAATTTTTTCTGTACAATTTTATTTTCAGCTACCACGTAAGTACATAACAAAGTTTATACATTTTTTTTAAATATTATTTTCGCCATTGTGAAACAGCAGAAGCACCGAGTAGTGTCTTCCGAATGAAATTGTTCAATACTAATAAAGAAAAGAAATGTGAAGAGAAGTCAGGTTAGGGTTAGGGTTTATAAATATTAATTCATTTAGTAGAAATAACGTTAAAACACACACACACACACACACACACACACTATAGTCAGTTTTCTGGTAAATTAGTAATAATTTTTTTTTAGTTATCTCCCTTGTTACAAAATGTCTAAAAAATACGTAAAATAGTGTTTTTTTTCTTTTTCTTATAATTTAATAAATACTGGATGAATTTGCGTAATTTTTTTTCTGTAGAATCTTATTTTCAGCTACGACGTAATTACATAACAAAGTTTATACATCTCTTTAAATATTTTAATGTCATTGTGAAACAGAAGAAGAACCAAAGAAAATTATTAAACCGATTCTTAACACGGAGTGGGGTGGAGTGTTAACTGACCCTAACCTTAAGGAAAAAAATGAAAAACGTTGTTTTATTTAATGTTGGTACTAATTGACTGTTTAGCGACAGCTCGTCATTGCAAGTCTTTTCAGTAAATTACATTCAGTGTTTGTTCCTCTCCACCATTTTCTTTTGTTTGCTTGGAAATATTTTTTTTTATTGGTCCACGATGTTAATTTAATTTGAAAAGAATTATATTTTTGCCCGCATCCGTTAGTGTTTTGATGCCCCGCAAAACAAAAATCAATTTTCAAAAATATTCCAATCAAATAGAAAAAAAAAATCGATATTCGAAGCGATTGAAAATAATAATTATGTATTTAATAAAAACATTTTCTTTTGTATTCAGACATAAAAAAAACCAAAAAAAAACCCAGCTTCTTCGATAACATCGGCAGACCTCAACAAGGTTACAGCATGTCATGTAAAAGAAAAAGAAAAGAAACCCCGTTTTACTCTTCGATGAAGACTTTTTAAGTCGAAAATTTTTTTAAATAATACATTTACTTATTTTTTTTATTTATTCATTTTTTTTAATGGAAATCGCTCCAGACAACGCATGACGCCACTTGATGTAAGGATCGAATAATAATAAATATGATTATCGCAAAGACAGGAGATGCCTATTGACCTTAGTCTTAAAAATACCAACGTTATAGGTAGGAAGAAAGCAGTCAGCAGGAAGAGAGTTCCACAGACGTGCGGTTCTTTGGAAAGAAGCTACTGGAATAGGAAGCTGTATTACAATGAGGTATCAAAACAGTGAATTGATGAAGACCACTAGACCAACGAGTCAAACGAGCTGGAGCAAAAGAAGCAGGGAATATATCACATAATTCTGAAGAACAAATGCCATGATAGTATTTACAGAAAAGACTGAGACTAGCAACATCACGTCTGTGAAAGAGAGAGAGAGAGAGAGAGAGAGAGAGGGTGCAGAGAAGAAAGGGTGGAGTCAATCAAATTACAGACACGTTTCTGCACTTTATCAAGAACCCTCAAATGGGATAGAGATTCACCAGCCCAAATATGACAACAGTACTCCATACATAGTCTGATTGTTGATTTGTAAAGATAGAGAATAGCCTCAGGTGTGAGAACGTGATTGGAGCGATAGAGAGAACCGACTTTACGAGAAGCAGAAACGGCAATGGATCTAATGTATAAACTCCAAGAAAGATTTGATGAAAAAGAAAGACCAAGAAGTTTCAGAGTCGATTTTTCCTCAAGAGCAGAGCCATCCATGATAATCTCAGGAAGAAAAGGGGCACGCTTACGATTGAAAGACACAAGCTGAGTCTTAACTGGGTTAAACGAAATCACCCATTTTGTACACCAATCCACAACTGAACCCAGGTCAACTTCTAGATCAGCTGCATATTTCACCTGATCCAAGGGAGATGGGCGAGAAGCAACACCAGAATAGAGAGTGGTATCATCAGCATAGATGTTAATGTTCTGAACAATATTCTCAGGAAGATCATTTATATAGAGAAGAAACAGTTTTCAGCCTAGAATAGAGCCCTGATGAACAGCAGCATTGATAGGAAAAGAGAAAGAATTGACACCGTCCAAAGTTACTCGCAAGCTTCGATCAGAAAAAAAAGACCTAATAATGTCAAGAACCTCACCACCAATACCATAACCCTGAAGTTTGTGTAGGAGGCCAGAATGCCACACTATGAGAGATGATAACCAGTTTGTGTGCAAGAAGTATAAAACAATGGAGATCGATGAGAGCTCAGATGTGGCGAGAGTATATCTGGATGACGAAGCTATTGAAGTTGTCAAAAAGTTTTGTCCCCTTGCTGATACAATTTCGACTGATCCGACTGATTTAAAAAAGAATCTGCATCGTGTTTGGTTTTAAGTGTTTTTCAAATTTTCATGTATCGATGCTTCAAAGTGTAGTAACATTACATTGATTTCCTTTTGTTTTTGTTTTTTTTAAATGTTTTAACGGTTAGGGTTGTTTTTTTTAATGTTCCTCAATGATTTTAAGTTAGTGTTGGGTTTTTTTAATGTTCCTCAATGATTTTGGATTAGGGTTGTTTTTTTTTAGTGGTCCTCAATGATTTTAAGTTAGGGTTAGGGTTGGGTTTTTTAATGTTCCTCAATGATTTTGGGTTAGGGTTGTTTTTTTTAATGTTCCTCAATGATTTTAAGTTAGGGTTAGGGTTATTTTTTTTTAATGTTCCTCAATGATTTTGGGTTAGGGTTGTTTTTTTTAATGTTCCTCAATGATTTTAAGTTAGGGTTAGGGTTGTTTTTTTTAATGTTCCTCAATGATTTTGGGTTAGGGTTGTTTTTTTTAATGTTCCTCAATGATTTTAAGTTAGGGTTAGGGTTATTTTTTTTTAATGTTCCTCAATGATTTTGGGTTAGGGTTGTTTTTTTTAATGTTCCTCAATGATTTTAAGTTAGGGTTAGGGTTGTTTTTTTTAATGTTCCTCAATGATTTTGGGTTAGGGTTGTTTTTTTTAATGTTCCTCAATGATTTTAAGTTAGGGTTAGGGTTATTTTTTTTTAATGTTCCTCAATGATTTTGGGTTAGGGTTGTTTTTTTTAATGTTCCTCAATGATTTTAAGTTAGGGTTAGGGTTATTTTTTTTTAATGTTCCTCAATGATTTTGGGTTAGGGTTGTTTTTTTTAATGTTCCTCAATGATTTTAAGTTAGGGTTAGGGTTATTTTTTTTTAATGTTCCTCAATGATTTTGGGTTAGGGTTGTTTTTTTTTAATGTTCCTCAATGATTTAAAGTTAGGGTTGTTTTTTTTAATGTTCCTCAATGATTTAAAGTTAGGGTTAGGGTTGTTTTTTTAAAATTTTCCTCAATGATTTAAAGTTAGGGTTAGGGTTGTTTTTTTTAAATGTTCCTCAATGATTTTAAGTTAGGGTAAGGGTTGTTTTTTTTAAATGTTCCTCAATGATTTTAAGTTAGGGTTAGAGTTGGGTTTTTTAATGTTCCTCAATGATTTTAAGTTAGGGTTAGGGTTTTTTTTTTAATGTTCCTCAATGATTTTGGGTTAGGGTTAAAGTTGTTTTTTTTAATGTTCCTCAATGATTTTAAGTTAGGGTTAGGGTTGTTTTTTTAGTGTTCCTCAATGATTTTAAGTTAGGGTTTTTTTTTAATGTTCCTCAATGATTTTAAGTTAGGGTTAGAGTTGTTTTTTTTAATGTTCCTCAATGATTTTAAGTTAGGGTTAGGGTTTTTTTTTTAATGTTCCACAATGATTTTAAGTTAGGGTTAGAGTTGTTTTTTTAATGTTCCTCAATGATTTTAAGTTAGGGTTAGGGTTTTTTTTTTAGTGTTTTTCAATTATTTTAAGTTAGGGTTTTTTTTTAATGTTCCTCAATGATTTTGGGTTAGGGTTAAAGTTGGTTTTTTTAATGTTCCTCAATGATTTTGGGTTAGGGTTAGAGTTGGATTTTTTTTAGTGGTCCTCAATGATTTGGGGTTAGGGTTAGGGTTGTTTGTTTTTAGTGGTCCTCAATGATTTTGGGTTAGGGTTGGTTTTTTTTAGTGGTCCTCAATAGTTTTGTCACTTTCAGTTCGTCCGTTATTCCGTAACGTTTTTTTTTATTTACTCAAAATTTGGTTGCATGAAATTATATGAGCATCATAAACACAAAAAACTTACAAATCCAAATGTTTTGGCGAGAAAACTTTTATTCGGCTTCCAGGGAAGCTAAAACACACCCTAATGGTCAAAACGTGGAATTTCGGTGAAAAAGAAACAGTCTACTTGCTGATGGCTTCCGGTTTTGAAGCGGTGTCTATCAAAAATCATTTTCGACCGCTTAGCTCCACAGTCATCTACAGGAATTTCTCTGGTGCCGTTGAATAAAAGACAATTTCTTCAGGAATATTCTGTCTTGGATACATTATTACTATAATGTTTAATATAGTTACATTTTGTTCAAATTCTATTTATAAAAAAAAAAACTATTATGAAAACTATCGGTAAGAAACAGATTGACTTCATTTTATTATACAGGGTGAGCCAAAAGTAGGTGGACAGTAAAAAACATTTATTTAGAGATCACTTATACGTACAATTAAAACAATTATATTAATGAATTAATTATATTAATGTCCAACTACTTTTGGCTCACCCTGTATAGAAAGACGACGACAACAATTCTTTTTTAAAAAGGGGTTGATATGCCATAAAACAAACCAAACCAAACGAACCAGAGTACGATGATCGATGCAGCTGACAAATTTTATCAGGACTCCCCACCTTTGTACGCTTATATATCGGCCAAGGTTGTTCGGCCAAACTTCAGGTTTTGGGGTCATAACATCCAGTCAGCGGATTATTGCAGAGGGAACCCCTTGGCGTACCACTAAACCCTAACCCTAACCCCTTAACCACTTCCATCATAAAAGCTGGATGTCAAACTCTGGCACAAGAAATAGTCAGATGTTCTAGGAGGAAGAAGAGGAGGAAACGCTTTTTCTTTTTTTTTGCCACTAGGTGGCTTTTTTCTTGGCTTCCCTCTCATTGCTCCCGACAGCTGACGTGCTGTGACCCCGTAAGAGCCCACAATTATGCAAAGTGCTGCGCAGTTGGGGCTGTCGAGCGAATCCGCAGGATGCGTGTATACAGTTTTTTTTTTTTTTTCATACGTCAGTGAAATCGACCATCTCATCCTCCTCCACTGTATACCGAAGAGCAACACATTTATTTGTAAATATATATCCGTCCCGTCACACAAAAGTATGTCTGATGAAAATCCATCCCCAGAATCAGATGTTTTCTTTCTCCCCCCCCCACTTTTCTATACCGATTTATACGTTTTTTTTCTTCTTTCTTTTTACTTTCCTTTTTATTAAACTTTCCTGTTTGAGACGTTTTCCGTCTTTGTTCACTTTTAACCGCTAATTTTTTGGATTTTTTTTTTTTAGTGCTATTTTTTTAAAATTTATGTCTAGCCGTTAGTACATCCAGTGCTATTTTTTTATCTTCTATACTGATTTATACGTTTTTTTTCTTTCTTTTTACTTTCCTTTTTTTTAAACTTTCCTGTTTGAGACGTTTTCCGTCTTTGTTCACTTTTAACCGCTAATTTTTTGGATTTTTTTTTTTTAGTACATCCAGTGCTATTTTTTAAAAATTTATGTCTAGCCGTTAGCTCTCTACCTCCCACTAATAAGGAGAGTAGAAAGTGGACCATGAGTTTACTTTCGGCAGCCTCGTAACTTTTGCTTCCCTTATTTTGTCCTGTAGTCCTCACATTCCATGAGTGATGTTTCTGACAAAGGAGGAAGAATTGCTGTTTTCTGGGTCAGAATCTATCTAACACTTATCGTTAGATAGTTTTTGACCTTGAAGTCGTATTTTTTTCAGCTCCTTACATCAAGTGGCTTCATGCCTAGTCTAGAGCGATTTCCATTACAAAAAAAAAATCAAAAGAAAATTAGAAAAAAAGCATTTTTTTTCTTCCTTAGGTCATCAGAAATGACTAGCGTTTTTGGTACTTTGATACATTAGGACCCGTGCTAACTTTGACCATGACCCTAAACCCTAACCCCCACTTTGACCCTGACCTTAACAACAGGGTCAAAGTTAGCTCGGGTCTTAATTAAACAAAGCATTGAGTGTTTTTTTTTTTCAACTCGCGATAGTTCAGTCCTATCCTATTAAAATTTACAAAAAATAAAATTAGAAAGTAACAGTTGAGATTTAAACCGGAGGAGATATAAAAAGATATATTTTTTAAAATATTTTTTTAATATTTTTTAATTTTATTTTACTATTTTTATTTTTATATCTCTTTAAACCTCCGCCTGTTTACATCTCAACTGTTACTTTTCACCCCCCCCCCTTTTTTCAACCCTTCCTTACACTAAATTTAAACAAACATACATACCACTCTAAGCAAATAACGCATCCAAACGAGAGTGACACGTGACTTCACATTTCCGAAACAGATGACAACAGAAGCTGAAGAGAGCCGGACGGCTAAGTCCTTCCGTGCTTGAAACCGACGGTACGAATGTTGTACTAATTTTTCTGTACCAAAATAAATAAATATTACGCTCTTAATTTTTAATTTTTTAAACTTTAATTCTTAATTAATCGAGCACTCTGCTGGGATCTTTCCTGCTATATTACAAAGGAGTTATATATATGTGTGTGTGTGTGTGAATACATATGCACATCTGCAGTTTCGGAGATCAGAAGAACATTTTCTTTTTATCTATTGGATTAGGGTTATTCAGGCCAAAAGCTACCCGAGGATAAGGGTTAGGGTTATTCAGGCCAAAAGCTACCCGAGGATAAGGGTTAGGGTTATTCAGGCCAAAAGCTACCCGAGGATAAGGGTTAGGGTTATTCAGACCAAAAGCTACCCGAGGATAAGGGTTAGGATTATTCAGACCAAAAGCTACCCGAGGATAAGGGTTAGGATTATTCAGACCAAAAGCTACCCGAGGATAAGGGTTAGGGTTATTCAGACCAAAAGCTACCCGAGGATAAGGGTTAGGGTTATTCAGACCAAAAGCTACCCGAGGATAAGGGTTAGGGTTATTCAGACCAAAAGCTACCCGAGGATAAGGGTTAGGGTTATTCAGACCAAAAGCTACCCGAGGATAAGGGTTAGGGTTATTCAGGCCAAAAGCTACCCGAGGATAAGGGTTAGGGTTATTCAGACCAAAAGCTACCCGAGGATAAGGGTTAGGGTTATTCAGGCCAAAAGCTACCCGAGGATAAGGGTTAGGGTTATTCAGGCCAAAAGCTACCCGAGGATAAGGGTTAGGGTTATTCAGACCAAAAGCTACCCGAGGATAAGGGTTAGGGTTATTCAGACCAAAAGCTACCCGAGGATAAGGGTTAGGATTATTCAGACCAAAAGCTACCCGAGGATAAGGGTTAGGGTTATTCAGGCCAAAAGCTACCCGAGGATAAGGGTTAGGGTTATTCAGGCCAAAAGCTACCCGAGGATAAGGGTTAGGGTTCTTCCTGCAGAATGGTGGTTAGACAAGATGATACAAAGAAGTTGGTTGAAAAAAAAAAAAAAAAAACGCACAGTCAAAGACTCTTGAAGAAGTACAACAGGATTTATCGATTCCAGCAGGTTTACCAAACTACTTATTCATCCGAAGAATTCATGGCCTTACCGAGAATGAGATTTATGAGGCAGGCGGACAATCTCTGCAAAGAAAGGCGCATTGTTATCGCTTGGCATGGCCATCATTTGGAGCAATGGCGGGGTGGGGGAACGGCCAAGCCTCAAGTTGGCACTGGTCATTCCAGCAAGACATGGAAATACTTAGAGAAAGAAAATATCACCAGACCAAAAAAAGCAGAATACAAAAAAAAAAAAAAAAAAAGAAAAAAAAAAAAAGAAAAAAAAAAATAAGAAAAAAAAAAAAAAGAAGACAAATTGAATATTTTAAAACGGGGGGGGGGGGGGGGAAACTAAACAACGCTAGCAATGGATATTGCGGTCCGATGTGCCATCGAGGTCACTGAGAGTCGTATCCTGGGTCACGCGGCACCAAATGTAGTCTGACGCTACAAAAAGCGCATGCATGCGTTCCGACTGTCAATCATTCTCTGCCCACGCGGTGTTTCGGAGATCAGAAGAACATTTTTCTTTTTATCTATTGGATTAGGGTTATTCAGGCCAAAAGCTACCCGAGGATAAGGGTTAGGGTTATTCAGGCCAAAAGCTACCCGAGGATAAGGGTTAGGGTTATTCAGGCCAAAAGCTACCCGAGGATAAGGGTTAGGGTTATTCAGGCCAAAAGCTACCCGAGGATAAGGGTTAGGGTTATTCAGGCCAAAAGCTACCCGAGGATAAGGGTTAGGGTTATTCAGGCCAAAAGCTACCCGAGGATAAGGGTTAGGGTTATTCAGGCCAAAAGCTACCCGAGGATAAGGGTTAGGGTTATTCAGACCAAAAGCTACCCGAGGATAAGGGTTAGGGTTATTCAGGCCAAAAGCTACCCGAGGATAAGGGTTAGGGTTATTCAGGCCAAAAGCTACCCGAGGATAAGGATTAGGGTTATTCAGGCCAAAAGCTACCCGAGGATAAGGGTTAGGGTTATTCAGACCAAAAGCTACCAGAGGATAAGGGTTAGGGTTATTCAGGCCAAAAGCTACCCGAGGATAAGGGTTAGGGTTATTCAGGCCAAAAGCTACCCGAGGGTAAGGGTTAGGGTTATTCAGGCCAAAAGCTACCCGAGGATAAGGGTTAGGGTTATTCAGACCAAAAGCTACCCGAGGATAAGGGTTAGGGTTATTCAGGCCAAAAGCTACCCGAGGAAAAGGGTTAGGGTTATTCAGACCAAAAGCTACCCGAGGATAAGGGTTAGGGTTATTCAGGCCAAAAGCTACCCGAGGATAAGGGTTAGGGTTATTCAGACCAAAAGCTACCCGAGGATAAGGGTTAGGGTTATTCAGGCCAAAAGCTACCCGAGGATAAGGGTTAGGGTTATTCAGGCCAAAAGCTACCCTAGGATAAGGGTTAGGGTTATTCAGACCAAAAGCTACCCGAGGATAAGGGTTAGGGTTATTCAGGCCAAAAGCTACCCGAGGATAAGGGTTAGGATTATTCAGACCAAAAGCTACCCGAGGATAAGGGTTAAGGTTATTCAGACCAAAAGCTACCCTAGGATAAGGGTTAGGGTTATTCAGGCCAAAAGCTACCCGAGGATAAGGGTTAGGGTTATTCAGGCCAAACGCTACCCGAGGATAAGGGTTAGGATTATTCAGACCAAAAGCTACCCTAGGATAAGGGTTAGGGTTATTCAGACCAAAAGCTACTGAGGATAAGGGTTAGGGTTATTCAGACCAAAAGCTACCCGAGGATAAGGGTTAGGGTTATTCAGGCCAAAAGCTACCCGAGTATAAGGGTTAGGGTTATTCAGACCAAAAGCTACCCGAGGATAAGGGTTAGGGTTATTCAGGCCAAAAGCTACCCTAGGATAAGGGTTAGGATTATTCAGGCCAAAAGCTACCCGAGGATAAGGGTTAGGGTTATTCAGGCCAAAAGCTACCCTAGGATAAGGGTTAGGGTTATTCAGACCAAAAGCTACCCGAGAATAAGGGTTAGGGTTATTCAGACCAAAAGCTACCCGAGGATAAGGGTTAGGGTTATTCAGGCCAAAAGCTACCCGAGGATAATGGTTAGGGTTATTCAGGCCAAAAGCTACCCGAGGATAAGGGTTAGGGTTATTCAGGCCAAAAGCTACCCGAGAATAAGGGTTAGGGTTATTCAGGCCAAAAGCTACCCGAGAATAAGGGTTAGGGTTATTCAGGCCAAAAGCTACCCTAGGATAAGGGTTAGGGTTATTCAGGCCAAAAGCTACCCGAGGATAAGGGTTAGGATTATTCAGACCAAAAGCTACCCGAGGATAAGGGTTAGGGTTATTCAGACCAAAAGCTACCCGAGGATAAGGGTTAGGGTTATTCAGGCCAAAAGCTACCCTAGGATAAGGGTTAGGGTTATTCAGACCAAAAGCTACCCTAGGATAAGGGTTAGGGTTATTCAGGCCAAAAGCTACCCTAGGATAAGGGTTAGGGTTATTCAGACCAAAAGCTACCCGAGGATAAGGGTTAGGGTTATTCAGGCCAAAAGCTACCCGAGAATAAGGGTTAGGGTTATTCAGGCCAAAAGCTACCTGAGAATAAGGGTTAGGGTTATTCAGACCAAAAGCTACCCTAGGATAAGGGTTAGGATTATTCAGACCAAAAGCTACCCGAGAATAAGGGTTAGGGTTATTCAGACCAAAAGCTACCCTAGGATAAGGGTTAGGGTTATTCAGACCAAAAGCTACCCGAGGATAAGGGTTAGGGTTATTCAGGCCAAAAGCTACCCGAGAATAAGGGTTAGGGTTATTCAGACCAAAAGCTACCCTAGGATAAGGGTTAGGATTATTCAGACCAAAAGCTACCCGAGGATAAGGGTTAGGGTTATTCAGGCCAAAAGCTACCCTAGGATAAGGGTTAGGATTATTCATACCAAAAGCTACCTGAGGATAAGGGTTAGGGTTATTCAGGCCAAAAGCTACCCTAGGATAAGGGTTAGGGTTATTCAGGCCAAAACTACCCTAGGATAAGAGTTAGGGTTATTCAGACCAAAAGCTACCCGAGGATAAGGGTTAGGGTTATTCAGGCCAAAAGCTACCCGAGGATAAGGGTTAGGGTTATTCAGGCCAAAAGCTACCCGAGGATAAGGGTTAGGGTTATTCAGGCCAAAAGCTACCCGAGAATAAGGGTTAGGGTTATTCAGGCCAAAAGCTACCCGAGAATAAGGGTTAGGGTTATTCAGGCCAAAAGCTACCCTAGGATAAGGGTTAGGGTTATTCAGGCCAAAAGCTACCCGAGGATAAGGGTTAGGATTATTCAGACCAAAAGCTACCCGAGGATAAGGGTTAGGGTTATTCAGACCAAAAGCTACCCTAGGATAAGGGTTAGGGTTATTCAGGCCAAAAGCTACCCTAGGATAAGGGTTAGGGTTATTCAGACCAAAAGCTACCCGAGGATAAGGGTTAGGGTTATTCAGACCAAAAGCTACCCGAGGATAAGGGTTAGGGTTATTCAGGCCAAAAGCTACCCGAGGATAAGGGTTAGGGTTATTCAGGCCAAAAGCTACCCTAGGATAAGGGTTAGGGTTATTCAGACCAAAAGCTACCCGAGGATAAGGGTTAGGGTTATTCAGGCCAAAAGCTACCCGAGGATAAGGGTTAGGATTATTCAGACCAAAAGCTACCCGAGGATAAGGGTTAAGGTTATTCAGACCAAAAGCTACCCTAGGATAAGGGTTAGGGTTATTCAGGCCAAAAGCTACCCGAGGATAAGGGTTAGGGTTATTCAGGCCAAACGCTACCCGAGGATAAGGGTTAGGATTATTCAGACCAAAAGCTACCCTAGGATAAGGGTTAGGGTTATTCAGACCAAAAGCTACTGAGGATAAGGGTTAGGGTTATTCAGACCAAAAGCTACCCGAGGATAAGGGTTAGGGTTATTCAGGCCAAAAGCTACCCGAGTATAAGGGTTAGGGTTATTCAGACCAAAAGCTAACCGAGGATAAGGGTTAGGGTTATTCAGGCCAAAAGCTACCCTAGGATAAGGGTTAGGATTATTCAGGCCAAAAGCTACCCGAGGATAAGGGTTAGGGTTATTCAGGCCAAAAGCTACCCTAGGATAAGGGTTAGGGTTATTCAGACCAAAAGCTACCCGAGAATAAGGGTTAGGGTTATTCAGACCAAAAGCTACCCGAGGATAAGGGTTAGGGTTATTCAGGCCAAAAGCTACCCGAGGATAATGGTTAGGGTTATTCAGGCCAAAAGCTACCCGAGGATAAGGGTTAGGGTTATTCAGGCCAAAAGCTACCCGAGAATAAGGGTTAGGGTTATTCAGGCCAAAAGCTACCCGAGAATAAGGGTTAGGGTTATTCAGGCCAAAAGCTACCCTAGGATAAGGGTTAGGGTTATTCAGGCCAAAAGCTACCCGAGGATAAGGGTTAGGATTATTCAGACCAAAAGCTACCCGAGGATAAGGGTTAGGGTTATTCAGACCAAAAGCTACCCGAGGATAAGGGTTAGGGTTATTCAGGCCAAAAGCTACCCTAGGATAAGGGTTAGGGTTATTCAGACCAAAAGCTACCCTAGGATAAGGGTTAGGGTTATTCAGGCCAAAAGCTACCCTAGGATAAGGGTTAGGGTTATTCAGACCAAAAGCTACCCGAGGATAAGGGTTAGGGTTATTCAGGCCAAAAGCTACCCGAGAATAAGGGTTAGGGTTATTCAGGCCAAAAGCTACCTGAGAATAAGGGTTAGGGTTATTCAGACCAAAAGCTACCCTAGGATAAGGGTTAGGGTTATTCAGACCAAAAGCTACCCTAGGATAAGGGTTAGGGTTATTCAGACCAAAAGCTACCCTAGGATAAGGGTTAGGGTTATTCAGACCAAAAGCTACCCGAGGATAAGGGTTAGGGTTATTCAGGGCAAAAGCTACCCGAGAATAAGGGTTAGGGTTATTCAGACCAAAAGCTACCCTAGGATAAGGGTTAGGATTATTCAGACCAAAAGCTACCCGAGGATAAGGGTTAGGGTTATTCAGGCCAAAAGCTACCCTAGGATAAGGGTTAGGGTTATTCAGGCCAAAACTACCCTAGGATAAGAGTTAGGGTTATTCAGACCAAAAGCTACCCGAGGATAAGGGTTAGGGTTATTCAGGCCAAAAGCTACCCGAGGATAAGGGTTAGGGTTATTCAGGCCAAAAGCTACCCGAGGATAAGGGTTAGGGTTATTCAGGCCAAAAGCTACCCGAGAATAAGGGTTAGGGTTATTCAGGCCAAAAGCTACCCGAGAATAAGGGTTAGGGTTATTCAGGCCAAAAGCTACCCTAGGATAAGGGTTAGGGTTATTCAGGCCAAAAGCTACCCGAGGATAAGGGTTAGGATTATTCAGACCAAAAGCTACCCGAGGATAAGGGTTAGGGTTATTCAGACCAAAAGCTACCCTAGGATAAGGGTTAGGGTTATTCAGGCCAAAAGCTACCCTAGGATAAGGGTTAGGGTTATTCAGACCAAAAGCTACCCGAGGATAAGGGTTAGGGTTATTCAGGCCAAAAGCTACTCGAGAATAAGGGTTAGGGTTATTCAGACCAAAAGCTACCCGAGGATAAGGGTTAGGATTATTCAGACCAAAAGCTACCCGAGGATAAGGGTTAGGATTATTCAGACCAAAAGCTACCCTAGGATAAGGGTTAGGGTTATTCAGACCAAAAGCTACCCGAGGATAAGGGTTAGGGTTATTCAGGCCAAAAGCTACCCGAGAATAAGGGTTAGGGTTATTCAGACCAAAAGCTACCCTAGGATAAGGGTTAGGATTATTCAGACCAAAAGCTACCCGAGGATAAGGGTTAGGGTTATTCAGGCCAAAAGCTACCCTAGGATAAGGGTTAGGATTATTCAGACCAAAAGCTACCCGAGGATAAGGGTTAGGGTTATTCAGGCCAAAAGCTACCCTAGGATAAGGGTTAGGGTTATTCGGACCAAAAGCTACCCTAGGATAAGGGTTAGGGTTATTCAGACCAAAAGCTACCCGAGGATAAGGGTTAGGGTTATTCAGGCCAAACGCTACCCGAGGATAAGGGTTAGGGTTATTCAGACCAAAAGCTACCCGAGGATAAGGGTTAGGGTTATTCAGACCAAAAGCTACCCGAGGATAAGGGTTAGAGAGATGGAATGGTTGTCAGTCAAAAGATGAGGAACAAGCGCATATTTTTGTTAGAGGACGAGGTAATGCATGGGAGGATAGTCTCATGACAACAGAAGAGATACTAAACTGTCCCCCCCTCTAGCCCCCCAAAACGGATAAGTAATGCGTGAGAGAATGGTAACATGACGAACAAACATATACTGCAGTAACCCCCCCCCCCTCCCCCAAGGAGGAGGTAATGCCTCAGAGTATGGTACATTCATTTGACGGTTCTTGATAAAATGCAAAAACGTATCTGTAATTTGATTGGCCTCCACCCTTTCTTCTTCTCTGCAGGACCGGCGGGACAGTTATAAAAGTGTGGGGGGGTCTCCTAAAAAGTGGGGGGGCCGGTTAAACACATGCATATATAACTTCATTATTGATGACCGTAAAGTGGAGGGGGGGGCTCTGTACCCTCTCTCTCACAGACGTGATGTTGCTAGTCTCAGTCTTTTCTATAAATACTATTATGGCATGTGTTCTTCAGAATTATGTTATCTATTCCCAGCTTCTTTTGTTCCAGCTCGTTTGACTCGTTGGTCTAGTGGTCTCCATCAATTCGCTGTTTTGACACCTCATTGTAATACAGCTTCCTATTCCAGTAGCTTCTTTCCAAGAACCGCAGGCTTGTGGAACTCTCTTCCTGCTGACTGTTTTCCTCCTACCTAGAGCCTTGGTCCTTTCAAGACTACAGCTAATAGGCATCGCCTGACTTTGCGATAATCGTATTTCGTTCTTGTTAGTTCCTTACATCAAGTGGCTTCATGCCTTGTCTGGAGCGATTTCCATGAAAACTATGCATTAAAAGATAGTCTCTCGACGAACCACCAGTGCACTACCCCCCCTCCCTAAATGAGAATGTAATGCCTCAGAGGATGATGGTCTCTTGGCGAACAAAAAGATACTAGAGTATCCCACCATGACTTGAGGACTGAAAATAGTACATTAGTCTGAGATAATATACTAAACTGAACTGTGCATTAAAATATAGTACAATAGAAGTACTAGTAAAGGTTCGGCTTCAGACAGACAGATACCAAATCTCCATTAGTAATAGAAGTACAATAGTACAATTAATAGAAGTACTAGTAGAGGGTCGGCTTCAGACAGACAGATACCAAATCTCCATTAGTAATAGAAGTTCAATAGTACAATTAATAGAAGTAATAGTATAGGTTCGGCTTCAGACAGACAGATACCAAATCTCCATTAGTAATAGAAGTGCAATAGTACAATTAATAGAAGTACTAGTATAGTTTGGGTTTCAGACAGACAGATACCAAATCTCCATTAGTAATAAAAGTACAATAGTACAATTAATAGAAGTAATAGTATAGTTTCGGCTTCAGACAGACAGATACCAAATCTCCATTAGTAATAGAAGTAATAGTATAGTTTTGGCTTCAGACAGACAGATACCAAATCTCCTTTAGTAATAGAAGTGCAATAGTACAATTAATAGAAGTAATAGTATAGGTTCGGCTTCAGACAGACAGATACCAAATCTCCATTAGTAACAGAAGTTCAATAGTACAATTAATATTAGTACAAGTGAAGCTTCGATTTCAGACAAATACCAAAACTCCATTTGTAGATGTGTGTCTCTGTGTGTGTGTCTCTCTGTTTGTGTGCGTGTGTGTACGTGTGTGTGTGTGTGTGTGTGTGTGTGTATTACTTAGTTATTCCAGATACGCTGTTGATACAGTCTGTTCTGTATGATATATGACCTTCACGCAGACGAATACGCGGCTTTTTAAATGGTGATTAACTTGTCAATAGACAATACTTATCTCCCACTACGCCCCACCCCCCCATCCTGCCCCTCCCTATAACTATCAGAAAGTATTTTTTTTTTTTTGCTGTCTTTCTACCCCCCCCCCCCCCCCCCATCGTTTTCGTCTTTTAATGAGCAATTGTTGTCGGCAAACACAAAGTCTACGATGCAATAGACGTTGTAGATTGTTCGGGGCAATTATCAAACTCCACTCCCTTCGGAGGAAAAGTGTGCAATTTTAACGTTGGATCCACACGGACAGGGGATGGGGCACACCAGATATATCACTTGCAACCTACACCCCTACCCCCCTACCCCGCAAGATAACTGAATTTGTTGAAAATATTCTACAGCAATTGCAGTCACAGTGGGAAACGATCGACTTACTTTATATATATATATATATATATATATATATATATATACAACCCGGCGTTGCCCGGGATGTTTGTTATCTGTTTGTCTTTTTTTTGTTTTTGTTTTAACTTATACAAAAAACAAAAAAACAAAAAGGAAAAATGCTTCATGTTCGTTATATGGTGTTTATATTCGTTTATGGTGTTTGATTTGGTTGTTTTGTAGGGGGGGAAATTGTTGTTGTTTTTGTTGGCTTTGCAGAGAGAGGAGAGAGAGAGAGAACGGAGAGGGGAGAGAGAGGGAGGGAGAAAGAGAGGGGAGAGAGAGGGGGTAGAAAGAGAGAGGAGAGAGAAAGAGAGGGGAGAGAGAAAGAGAGGGGAGAGAGAAAGAGAGGGGAGAGAGAAAGAGGGAGAGAGAGAAAGAGAGGGGAGAGAGAGGGAGAGAGAGAGGGAGAGAGAGAGAAAGAGGGGAGAGAGAGAGAAAGAGGGGAGAGAGAGAGAAAGAAGGGAGAAAGAAAGAAAGAGAGAGAGAGAAAGAAGGGAGAAAGAAAGAAAGAGAGAGAGAGAAAAAGAGAGAAGAGAGAGAAAGAGAGAAAGAGAGAGAGAGAGAAAGAGAGAGAGAGAGAAAGAGAGAGAGAGAGAAAGAGAGAGAGAGAGAGAAAAGAGAGAGAGAGAAAAGAGAGAGAGAGGAAAGAGAGAAAGAGAGAGAAAGAGAGAAAAGAGAGAGAGAGAGAAAAGAGAGAGAGAGAGAGGAGAGAGAGAGAGAAAAGAGAGAGAGAGAGAAAAGAGAGAGAGAGAGAAAAGAGAGAGAAAGAAAAAGAGAGAGAAAGAAAAAGAGAGAGAGAAAGAAAAAGAGAGAGAGAAAGAAAAGAGAGAGAGAGAGAGAGAAAGAGAGAGAGAGAGAGAAGAAGAAAGAAAGAGAGAGAGAGAGAGAGAGAGAGAAGAGAGAGAGAGAGAGAAAGAGAGAGAGAGAGAGAGAGAGAGAGAGAGAAAGAGAAGAGAGAGAGAGAGAAAGAGAGAGAGAGAGAGAGAGAGGGGAGAGAGAGAGAAAGAGGGGAGAGAGAGAGAAAGAGGGGAGAGAGAGAAGGGGGTGTGTAAAAATAGAAATAGAAGTTGAAAGAGAAAAAACACAGAAGAGATGTAAAAAAAAAGGGGGGGGGGGAAGGAAAGTGGAACAGCGAGGAGTGAACGAAAGATGAAAAAAAAAACAAAGAAACAAAAAAGAAACAAAAAAGAAACAAAAAAGAAACAAAAAAAAAAAAACAGAAAAAAAGACACCGAGATAGAAAAGAGAACACATTCTTTTATCGCCTTTTTTTTTTCTTTCTTTTTTAATTGAAAGTTTAGTTTTTTTTATCCCCCCCCCCACGTCCCCATTCACGAATAACGAAATCCCCCCGCCCCCACCCTCAATCAATAACAACATCAAAGGATATTAAGAATCAATTATAATCAGAAAATTGCACACATCGCAGAGAATCCGTTTTCTGGCGTGGCAGGCGGCGGCGGCGGCACCACCACCACACCCCAGCATAACCATCTCCCTCTTGTATTAAGAGAAATTCGTGTCCAGTCTGGGGTAGTCTGCTGTTGCTGGCGATGATGATGATGATATTTCTTAACATTAAATAAAAAATAGGGGAAGAGGCGATCGATCGGTTTTATTCTCAGGGTTGCTTCTCAGCCATCTCCCTCGTTCTATGTTCTATGTTATTTCGAAACCTTGAGTGCTCCAAGAAACGGGGGTAGGGTTAGGGTTGGGGTACATTGGCACCATCTGTAAGAAACTGAATATCAGGTGTAGCAGCATGCCCTGGGAACATCTACCTGAGAGAACTGTGGGGAATGAGACATACACCATCCATTATGACCATGAAATCCCCACAGCTACCTATCTGGAAAACGCAGCTGTCAAACCTGACATTGTCATATGGAACAAGAGAGAGAGAGAGAGAGAGTGGCAACTTTGTTTGAGGTCAGTGTCCCTAATGATGAGGGCCTAAAACAGAGCTGAAAGGGAGAAAATAACAAAATATCAGGGTCTAATGTATGATATGAAAAGAAACTGGAACCTCAAAGAGATCTCCATCATTCCAGTTATCATAGGAGCCACTGGACTCATGAAGAAGAACTTGAAAAATTATTTAGAAAGTATACCTAGTGAACAAAGTGCAAGAGAAATCCAAACAACTGCACTCAAGGGAACGGCCAGAATCCTGAAAAGAGCTCTCGGTTGGAGTCTGTAAATAGCGGGTGATCGTATGGCATTTGGAAAAATGCCCCGTCCCCAGCAAATGAATGAAAAGAAAAGAAAAAAAAAATGGGAAAAAAGTCGAAATATGTAGCTGATCTATTAGTTGACCTGGGTTAGGGTTAGGGTTAGGGTACAAACATTATATTATTTCTATGCTGATAATACCACTCTCTATTGTGGTGTTGCTTTTTTTTTTTAACGTAGTTCACCTTAAACAAGGCAGGTCGCCACTGTAGACGTAAGGGGCTACTGAGAAAAAAGGGTGAAGGGGGGGGGGTCAACCTAAATTGGGAGCTGTGCAGCGAGATGTCTGTTTACATTAGTTTTAAATTTCTGCATGTCAGTACCGTCAGGAAAACAGGGAGCAGGGAGGGAGTTCCAGAGGCCAGCAGCACAAGGAAAGAAGCTTTTGGAGTAGAAGGCTCTTCGGCATCTGGGGACCTCCACAGTGAATGGATGGGATTTGGCAGATTGTCGGGTTGGTCTAGTGAATTTACGTTGTGGAGGTACCAGAGCAGCAATCTCATCAGAGCATAATCCATTGAAGTACTTGTAAAACAAGCGCAAGGAAGCAACATTGCGGCGATGGAACAGGGGCTGGAGCTTGGTGGATAGTGAGGGACCTATTAGATTAGATACTCATTTTTGGACCTTGTCTAGGAGGGAGAGACTAGTGGATGATGCACCAGCCCATATGTGGCAACAATACTCCATGTATGGGTGAATGATGGCTTTGTAGAGATATAGGATAATGTCAGGTGTGAGAAGTTTACTAGCACTGTAGAGGGAGCCCACCTTCTTTGCAGCAGCCCTAACTTCTCGACCATCTCCTTCAGATAAGTCGAAATATGCAGCTGACTTTGAAGTTGACCTAGGTCCAGTTGTGGATTCGGACAAAAAAAATGCCTCGTTTCATTTAATCCAGTTAAGACTCAGCTCATGTCTTTCAATCGTAGGCGTGCCCCCTTTTCTTTCTGAGATTCTCATGGATGACTTTGCTCTTGAGGAGAAATCGACTCTGAAACTTCGATGATTAGATGGGCAGACACCCTGCACAGAGATCTCTGTGAAACCGACCGTTACCCGAACCAAGTCGGTGATCATGTCACGTGGAGACAAAATTACATCATTGCAGACCCCCGTCGTAGAAGATACAATAATATTTTTTACAATATTGTGCTTTCACGGTAAATAATGGAGAAGTGGTTGATTTGTCATTAAACAGAAAACTCGAAATCAAACTGTAGCTTGCTTGCCATAAGTATACTTTATACTACTAATATATATATAAATATATATGTGTGTGTGTGTGTGTGTGTGTGTGAAAAATGACAAACGGAAAACAGGTTAAAATGCAGGAGAAAAACAAAAACAAGACATTTGACCGGTTTCGTTCATGTTGGCGGACGTCTTCAGAAAAAGTGAAGATTTGGAAATAATTTTATTTTGAAGTCACACACATGGGAGGAGGAAAGGATGATTCGATTGGACCATGTGAGAAGACTTTTAGCGACATTGATATATGATTTGACAAGTAGGTGACATATTCTTCTTTATTTCTTTTTTGTTATTCTTTTTAATTTTTATAATAAATAAAAATTAAAAAAAACAAAACGAGTAGGATCAGGAATGGAACCTTTTGGTCAACGGACGTTCAAAATAACACATACGGGTCTTCCATTACAGACCATTTAGTTAAAAACCTGCCGTGCGCTAGGAATTTTAGCATGGACTCCTTCACCATTCTCAGTCATGCTCACTCATTATA
Source organism: Sepiola atlantica (assembly GCA_963556195.1). Classification (NCBI taxonomy): domain Eukaryota; kingdom Metazoa; phylum Mollusca; class Cephalopoda; order Sepiida; family Sepiolidae; genus Sepiola; species Sepiola atlantica. Next base: position 57,302,102 of record OY744549.1, on the reverse strand, counting down.
CCATCTAAAAATCTTGGAGACGATCCACGTTCATCTTAAACGTCCCTCCCTTTGCAAGCAAAGGGAATGTCTATTAGGATTAGATGTGATCAGTCTCTAAGATTCATCCTCCATTGTACATATAACATAACGCTGTTTTATTTTCTGTACTCTCTCTTTTCACCCCCTTTTTTAAATCCCTCGGGGTTTTTTTTTAAATTCCTCGATATAGCCTTTGTTAAGAGAGGGCGAAACCGGTCGGCTGGCACTTTTTTTTTTCTTTTTCTTGATTAACTTTTAATCATGAACGATAAAATGTGTCTTCCCTTCATGCTTGCTACAATATATATATATATATATATATATATATATATATATATAGTACATGTATTGTATTAGTTTCTGTAAATGTAAATCCGTAGAAACTCAAGTGTTTATAAAAAGTGCTCAATAACAAGTAGAGCTGTTTATAAGTATACATTTTTATTTTATACAAACATCATTGGTTACATATGTGCATACATGTTTCGGTTGCACTTTTCCAAGAAAGTCAACCTCCTCAGACCAAGAATTTTTCAGGAATGGATGGATTTGACGAATTTTCTATGTAACCAATTATGTTTGTATAAAATAAAAATGTATACTTTATATATATATATATATATATATATATATATATAGAGAGAGAGAGAGAGAGATAGAGAGAGATAATGAAGGGGAAAGAGAGACAGATAATAATGAGAGAGCGAGAGAGAGAGAGACAGACAAAGAGAGATATAAAGAAATGAAAAAACAAAGATATAAAAAGAGTCGAATTCCACACGCAACAAGTGTGGCAGCACTTTAAAACACAAGAGAAACCATTTTTCCCCCCCTTTTCAGGATATTTGACATTTGATCGATCCGAAAATCCTACAGTTAGAAAGGAAGGATTGCATCAAAGAAAAGAGAAACACAAAAATCTATTTCTATTCTGACCCTTAATCTAAAAAAAAAAATTAAAAAAAATAAAAACAAAAAAAACTCCCATCCCCTACTGATTGAAGAACTCCCAAAACAGCATTTTCCTAATTTAACAGCAACCGAAGTATATCCTCCCACCCATAGTTAAGAGTAAATCAACACACATATATATATATATATATATATATATATATATATATATATATATATATCCAATATGGCGGCTTGAAAATCGACCCACGTTATGTCCGATGTATGGGGGAGGATTTTTCTATGATTATCTTTTTTAGTGCGAGTTTGGCATGTTTTTTCATCTTTTTTCATTTTTGCTTTGGGCCAGTTTGCTTATTTTTTTGTAATAAATAAATAAAGGTCTCTGATGAGCAGCCCATGAAAAATAAACACCATACTTTTTGTTTAAGTCAGGTTAATATTATATTCCAATAACCATGTTTTTATTTTATTATTTTTATTCTTTCACATTTCCAAAAAAAACATAACATTTCTGTGAGATATATTTTTTACGGCCCGTTTCATTTGTCTTGTGCCAAACTACATTTTTATGTCAACATCGTCTCTGCAACATTACAAAATCATCAGAAGAATTCACAAAGAGTAAAAAGTTCTTGGATTAAAGTGTCTTGAAAAAACCTACACTATACAGTGGTTCATTTTTGGGTGAAACCAAACAAAAAACAAAGAAAAGAGAGGGAACCCACTAATACGCCATTTATATATATATATATATATATATATATATATATATAGTAAGCTATGAAAATATATTTATGGCAATTAAGCTACACAGAGGCTCCCGCGTTTCATCCTCGGGGGGAATCTTCAGGCTAAAAGGCATGGAGTTATCTTTGTCGGGTGTTTTTATATACACGGCTAGCTAGTTAACCAAAAAGAATCTGATTGGTTAACTAGCTAGCCGTGTATATAAAAACACCTGACAAAAATAACTCCATGCATTTTAGCCTGAAGATTCCCCCTCGGAGATGAAGCGCGGGAGCCTCTGTGTAGCTTAATTGCCATAAATATATTTTCATAGCTTACTACTTAGCTCTACTTACGTATCGAGCACTGTTGAAGTAAATACTGAAAATTGATACATAAAAAATGATATCTCCTTGAAATACTAATTATATATATATATATATATATATATATATATGAAGTGTCTATTACACTAGATAAAGTGAAAGAATAAAATAAGGTGCGAATCAAATTTTATTAGAATTCAAAATTCAAACAAAGTACTTTAAAGTCCTTAACTCATGAGTTTTCAAAGAAAATCTTCTCCTCAGAGGACCATTACCGCAGCCCCGAGCTGAAGAACCGTCTTATGCTCCTCATATTAAAGATCTGGGAGACAAACCCTCCCCAGTGATTTCCGCGCTGCAACCATTGTAACGATTTTCAAAAAAAAGGGGGCCGGGAGAATTGTAACAACTATCGTATAATATCCCTACTAAGCATCGCAGGTAAAATCTTTGACCGCCTCCTCGTCCTTGCAGAAGATGTCCTACCAGAGACCCAATGTATCTGCGGGACTATAGACATGACCTTCTGTGCATGGCAATTACAAGACAAGAGCCTCGAACAACAGTAGCCCGTCGTGTTTATCGTTTGGGACTTAAACAACGCCTTCAATAAAATACCCGGATCAGCCATGTCGGCAGTTTTCTCGAAGTTCAGCTGCCCACATGGTTCCGTCAGCCTGAGGCACGCCCTTCATGACAGAATGGTGGGGAGAGTACGCCATCAAAATTCTCTCTGACCAATTCCCTATAAATGGTGGCCTGAAACAGGGGGGTGTTTTCTAACTCTAATCAAATAAAAATAAATGTCTTGAAAAAAAAAAAATTAAAGAGAATGTAGTTAGGATAAATTACCTCCCTTGGTTTGATATTATGATTCCATACTTATCTCCCTTGCAATTTTCTTTGCAATTTCAGGACTCCATATTGGATTTTTCAAATGTGACCAGTTTTAATTCACATTTTAACATGTACCTGTGAACTTGCTATAATTAAATTATTTAATGTTATTTTTTTTATTAAAACATTATTTTAAGCAAAAATATGTTGTTTGGGAAAAAGTAAATTAACTATTCATTATTTTGAATCCTCGCATAATATTCTTCATCATTCAACTGACAATCAATCCATCACATTATTTCTCTCTCTACACAGCAGCTTCTTAATCGATCTTCGTTCCCACACGGATCGGGGCATTTTTAATCTCGCTCGACTTTGTGCCAAAACTAGGACAACCATGTGTTCGGTGTCAGAGGACCTACAGATGCTAGCGGACACATACAACACAGCCTACAAACGTTTTGGGATGCAAGTGAATACAGACAAGACCAAGGCACTCGTCCAACATCCACCTGGTCTTCTGTCCCCAACACTAACACCATTATAAATGACCAACCACTAGAGAAAGTGGATCAGTTTTCATATCTAGGGACCATCTTAATATCTACTCCCGCATGTGAAAAAGAATTCGTTTTCTATGTTTATAAATTACATATAGTCAACTAGACACATATTGTTACGCTAAACCATTTATTTCATATATTTTTTTTATTTTGTTTTGTTTCGGTATAGGTTAGTCAATTCAAAAGGCGACCTTATTTTAGCACGTGCGTGATAGGAATACTTTCTTTTCTATGCATGTTGTTATTTCAAATGTAGACGTTTATTTAGTGTTTTATTGTATTGTTTGTATTTTTTATCAACATCGTTATCCAATTTATGTCGACAGTTCGTCGCTATTGCCCTTCTCTAATTCATTACGTTTTGTAAACAGCATATACACGGGTCGTATAAATATATACATGTACTGGCATATCGTAATATTTTCCACTTGATTATTGTCGAACGCTGTTGTCTTAGTGTTTACAGTATATTATTATAACCCAGGGGCTGCCAACCTTTTCAGAGTGAGGCAAGCGAGATAACTCAAATTTTGTTTTCGAGAAAACTCAAAATGGTGACCGTGAGATAAAATCGTTTTTTTTAATACTTTTAAATTTAATAAATACTGGATGGATTCGTGTAATTTTTGGTGTACAGTCTTCTTTTCAGCTACCACGTAAGTACATAACAAAGTTTATACATTTCTTTAGCTTTTTTTTTTTTTTTTTAAGAGAGGCCTAATATGTCGTCGTGAAACTATAGAAGCCCCAAATTTCCTTCCTTAAATCTAGACCAGGGTCGGGCAACCTTTTCAGAGTGAGGGCCAGATGAGACTTTTGGAAGGAGATAGCGGGCCAGTGTGAAAAACGAAATCTCACAATTACTATATTTTGTTTACATAAATTGTACAAAAATTGCATTGAACACTCTACAAATATGATATTTTTTCTCAAGAGACTTCTGTATGTGATGTTATAAAAGGCGCCGATGAAGAGCCATTTTGAAATCATAAAAAATAATGACGGGGAAGTAGAAAGTTGATCCAGCATTCGTTTTGACACACCTCACATAGGTTCTATGTTTCATGTCCTTTCCTCGTCTCTCGTTTCCTCTTTGCCTCTCTCTTTCTCTTCTTCTATTTTTATCTCAGGCTAAGGATTTGAAATTAATAGTTAAAGAAAAATGAAATATACATGCATCATCGCTCGCTGATATTTATACATTTTTATCCCACTGTAAATCTTAATTGAAACCTACTTTTACGTCTATGTCACAAAATGATATGAGTTTTACTGGGAGGTCCGCGGGCCGGATTGCAATAATAAAGCATAGCAGGGTGGCGGGCCGGACGCTAAGCCTTCGCGGGCCGGATGTTTATTTACTCCTCGCGGAGTTAGGCACAAGGCCAGTTTTATCTTACTCCCACAAGTAAGATGTGACCACAGCTTGGGTCGAGTAAGTGGGGTTAAAAGCCAGCGCTCGAGAGGTGAGCACTCTGGCCATTTAAAAATTGCCTGGGCAGCCCCGTCGACATTCCCCGGTAGGGGCGCCTCAGACAGAGGGGAGGCGAAGCCTGGGAGGGTGGACCTCCTAGAACTGCACAGGACAGGCGTGCAGTATCCATCGGAACAGATACTACACTTTGATCTTAGCCAAAAGGCCGAGCCGGATGTGGCCCACCCTTAACTAAGCACACACACATATATACATTCAACTAGACACATACGCACACACACATATATACATTCAACTAGACACATACACACACATATATATATATACATTCAACTAGACACATACACACACATATATATATATACATTCAACTAGACACATACACACACATATATATATATATACATTCAACTAGACACATACACACACATATATATATATATACATTCAACTAGACACATACACACACATATATATATATATACATTCAACTAGACACATACACACACATATATATATATATACATTCAACTAGACACATACACACACATATATATATATATACATTCAACTAGACACATACACACACACACATATATATATACATTCAACCAGACATATACACACACACACATATATACATTCAACTAGACACACACATATATATATATACATTCAACTAGACACATACGCACACACACATATATACATTCAACTAGACACATACACACATATATATATATATATACATTCAACTAGACACACACACACACATATATATACATTCAACTAGACACATACACACACATATATATATACATTCAACTAGACACATACACACACATATATATACATTCAACTAGACACACACACACATACATATACATTCAACTAGACACATACACACACACATACATACATTCAACTAGACACACACACACACACACATATATACATTCAACTAGACACACACACACACATATATATACATTTAACTAGACACACACACATATATATACATTTAACTAGACACACACACACACACATATATATATACATTCAACTAGACACACACACACACATATATACATTCAACTAGACACATACACACATATACATTCAACTAGACACATACACACATATACATTCAACTAGACACATACACACACATATATACATTCAACTAGACACATACACACACATATATACATTCAACTAGACACATACACACACATATATACATTCAACTAGACACATACACATATATATATACATTCAACTAGACACACACATATATATACATTCAACTAGACACACACACACACATATACATTCAACTAGACACATACACACACACACATATATATATACATTCAACCAGACATATACACACACACATATATACATTCAACTAGACACACACATATATATATATATACATTCAACTAGACACACACACACACACATATATACATTCAACTAGACACACACACACACACACATATATACATTCAACTAGACACATACACACATATATATACATTCAACTAGACACATACACACACACATATATATAAATTCAACTAGACATATACACACACACATATATATACATTCAACTAGACACATACACACACATATATATACATTCAACTAGACACATACACACACACACACATATATATACATTCAACTAGACACATACACACACACACACATATATATACATTCAACTAGACACATACACACACACACACACACATATATATATTGGAGAGTTTGAATTAACTACAAGACACTATTCTCGAGTGTCTTCAGCACGAACCCTAATACGAAAGTAATATTTGACTCAGTAGTCGGAGCGCGTATCGCATTGCCTAAAAATGGGGGAGTAAATTAACGTCTAAATGACAAATTCAGCGGCCATATCAGCAAGCTGTCAAGAGAACTCAATAGGCGAGGCCTAGAGTATCATATATTATTGTTGTTGTTGTTGTTTTCCC